>CM076667.1:4429588-4549202 GCA_038496675.1 Rachycentron canadum
GTACAAAGGTGGTGAGGATTTATAAATGAGCTCGGGCACATGGGGTACAACACTCCTGTTCAGAGCTACGCATCAGAAATCAAAAACCATTATCGGGCTCCACCTCCGCAGATGACTGGGCAAATCCGGCGGTCGCGGTATCCCTATCAACTATGTGTCATTTCCATGTTTCTGCTGCAGCACTGAGTCATTTTTTTTATCCAGAAGAAAACATTTGGGCTGTGTGGGACATTTCAAATGCACTACAATACCAAGACACAATGTAATGGATCACACTTACATTATATAGCAGTAATGTAATGTATAACTGTTGGGACCTGTTCGGCATTTTTCAGTTCAAAAGGAAATTTACATTTAACATCATCTGATTTATGTAGCCTCTGGTGATTTGATAACATAATATGGTCATATATTAAACTGTCAAACCCACAGCTTTATAAAATTACTTTTTTTTTTTTAGTCATGTACAACCTGCATTTGCTCGCAGAGGGCGGAAATGAGTTTTTGTTCATATTTTCCCGCTTCAGAAAAGGCGGTGGTGATGTGTAGCGCGATTGCGATCTCGAAACGAAACATAATCGCGGCACTTTTTACTACAAAGAGTCGGTGTGACATCGCACTGGCACCAGCGTGAGAATCGTCAGCGGGCGGCTGTCAAAATAAAGAAATTTCTGATCAAACGAACGTTAAGTCGGGCGTTGAAGGCATCAATATTGAGCTTTAAAGCTGTACAAAGCACTGATTTCAGAAGCGTTGCTCCCTGACATCACGCTTGAGATGTTTTCATGCCGAAGACTTTGCTTTACACCTTTCATGTATCTTTGACATCAAAGGCTCCCGAAGCTCTTCTGAGTCACTGAGCTCCATCTTTCCCGTACTGTACTTTCCAGGGGAGAGCGTCGGTATTCTCCTTAAGGTGTTACAGGGAGAGTAGAGACGTTGATATTAAATACAGAGCATAAAACAGCTGGGGATATAAAAAAGAAAAGAAAAAGAGACTACATTCTCCACTGAGATTGTCTTCCCACATGCTGATCACAAGTCATGATCACAAATGTCATCAGAGCAGAAAGCTGGTAGCACTGTTAATAAAAATCAAAGCAAAGCTACGAAACGATATGAAAAATGTAGCAAAACAAGGTGGGAAGAAAAGAAAAAGTAAGTAATTGTTCTGAGAGGATGGTGATATGTATTGTATTCGTCTGACTTCATGACAAGAACAAATTATTTACACAATAAATGGGAGTGGTTACAGCTTAAGCAATGATTTTTACTGTCAGTTGAGAGCACACGTAAAAAAAAAAAACATAGTGACAGTTTTCCTGCTCCTTTCACAATAAAAGTGCACTTGCATATTTTACTGGCCTGTCCGGGTGTTTAACAGAGCAGCATCCACCAGCACTCAGGGGAAGACCACAAAAAAGGTCAAGGGGGACGTTCACATCGGACCCCACGATCCCATCTCCGCCTCTCAGCATGCGATCGGTCGCATGACGACGACTGAAGCATCTCCGTGAAAACTAAGGAGCGAAAACCAAGGAAAGCCACGAGATGTGGCCGAGGCCACGTTTTCTCTGCATAGTTCAATTCAATTCTGTTTCTAGTACCATAACATATATTATCTCGAGGCACTTGAGGGATTTTAGTGTGAATCTCAGGGTGGAGCCTGTTCGTCGCCTGCTAAAGGGGCCGTCGTGAGGTACGTGGGGTGTTGCTGGAAGAGATTCACACCTGACGGATGTGTGCGAAAGCTGATGGGGGAGAGAGAGCTCCAGTCTTTTTGCTGCTGCCGACAGCTGTGCTTTCAGGGTTGAACCTCGGAACTGCTGTAGAGCTCCAGCAAGGCAACGCTCACACAGTTTTAAAATGCTTAGTAGGGACTTATCCAGAGAGTTCAAGTTTCTAAGGCGGAGGCTTTTGTAAACGCCGCTGGATCTGTTTTAGTCTGAAAACTCTGGGGTTGCAGAAACAGAATAGTAATAATGCAGACACTCAGGTTTGATTCCTGGTTGAGTTTGACAACCATAGATGCATGTGTAGCTTCTGTGGCATCGCCCTCATGTTTCTGCAGAGCAGTTTTGAAGATCAGAGTTTGCTGCTCCATGTCGCCATCTTGGTAATCCCTTAAGCCACCGAACTTTCTTGCAAGCCTACACTCACCCAAACAGAAGATAGTTCAGTGCCAGATCTCGTTCGTCCTCTCTACCACTAGTCAGCAGACAGTTACTTTGATTCTAGTTTGAGGAGGTAGCGGGGGAAAGATGCTCTGAACGTGCTCGCGCGCATTGATGCGTAAGCAGTTCTGTCCATTGTGTCCGAGTAAATTCAAGCAGAAAAAAAAAGTTCACTCATTATGGAGCTGCCATTCACCGATTCTGATCGGGAAGGAGAACATCTGCCTTCAAGTGATGACGATCGGTCATGGAATAACAGCGATACTGACGGTGCGTCCTTGCACGGCGGGTGGTCAAACTCAATCTTCAGTCGGCCTTTATCACCAACCACTTTCCGTCTGAAATCTTGTCAAAAATCCAGTATTTCTTTTTTTTTTTTTTTTTTTAAATAAAACCCCAGCACTTAAAGGGTTAATAAAATCGAAAAGTTACATAAGGATTCAGCCCCTGTTCGGTTTTCACGAAGGAGGACATTAGTTACAGAGACTCAAACTGTTTGTTTTTTGTACTAGGCTGTAAACACGTTTATAGAAATCTTACTTTTTCGCTGCAGACGAGAACCTGCTTCCTTCATCGACGCCTGATGCCCAAGTGTATGCAAATTGTCACATGATAGGCGTTTTCAGGTATATTAGTGCGGATGGAGGGTTTGTCTCTGACACGGAGCTAAAATGCTAAATAAAAATCATTTTAAATGAAAATGTACATCACCTCGGCTGCCTCTTCCTCATCTTCCTCGTCTACAAGTGCAGGACTTAAATGTCTGGCATCCGCTGAGACTGTGGCCCTCAGCTCAGTGAAGCCTCTACAGCATAGAAAAGGAGGGGATGTGCCTCGCCTCCGCTGCGGGTGGTGGACACGTTAAATTGCACTCAGCAGGGGCTGATGGAGGCCTGGCAGGCTGTGTCTTCAGGAGTGGACTGACAGGCTGTACAGATGAAACTGAAATAGAGCCCAGTGCAGCAGCAGCGTGGTCGCCGCACTACCATAACCCTTAATTCCAAACATCCACACTTTAGTTTTGAGATCGCGTCTCAATCTCGGCCAGTGGCGTGTGTGAAATTCATTATCGCCGTGTGAGTGGAGAGAGAGAGAGAGAGAGAGAGAGAGAGAGCCAGGGAGAAAGGAAAATAATGCAAGAATGCAGTGTAAAATGAATGACTTTAATCTGGCCCTGCTACTTATCTGCGGGTGTGAGCGCTGGATCACTGCAGATGGAATCACTTCATTGCATAGCCAAGAGCACAGAAGACGAAGTGGCTCATTTACCCAGAGAAAATGCTGTCATTACGAAGTTAATGATTTGGAGAGTACCCTGTGAAACCATAGTATAGGGAAACACTCTTCCTATATGCTACCTGTTATGGAAGAAGCCCTGCTAGTGTACATGCGCGCGCTGGCACGTATTTCACACAGAGCAGCGTACGAGTGGGAAACAGTCCGGGCTTTGAATCATCTGTGGGTGGTTGTTTTTCATAATGTACATGAACCATAAAGTCAATAATTTTAGTTTACAATGTGTTTCCAACATTGAGAAAGCGAAGATGACAGTTCAGGGTGACACCGCATGTTCAGGTACGAAATTAATTTAAACTATATTGTGGAGGAATCTATGGGGACCCCGGGTTAAAATGACTGCATGCCCATCTGTAGGAGGTGCAGCCCCCCTTCCCTCTCTGGAGCAGTGGGCTGTCTCACCATATTTCTCAGTTAGATAAGCTTGTCTATGAGGCAGGGCTGCTGAGAGCCGGCGCTCTCCATCTGAGCCGGGTCTATAAACATCAGCACTAAGTCTGCCTTGACCCAGAGCATGATGGATGACTGTTCTCAGACTGTTGTATCCAACTGTGGGTGGTTCAGTCTCGCTGCCTGAAGTGTGTTACTATGAGAGGGAGAACATATGCACTGCCAACAGCTAAACTGGTGCTCAGCTTCGATTGCTTTCATTCGTTAGTTACATATCATGCAATGCAGGTGCCTCGTTTCTGTCATTAGTCTGATTCTTCCATCGTCGACAGTATGAATCCGGACACGTCAGTAGCTGTGTGCCTCAAAGACGGTGCTGCTCTCTCAGTAAAGAGCTCTGTCTCCTGTCCTCCCAGCTCACATAATGGAAGCTCTCTGGATCCATTATCAGTATTTAGCCCTGTGGCTGCAATCACAGTTGTAGTACAATTACACCCTGTCCTGCTGGGATTGGACACGCACACGCACACAAACACCGCACACAGCATGAGATGCCCTGAGATAACTGCTCTTGTGATACACTGCTATAAAAATAATCAGTTGCACATATTTAAATTATTCACAATGAAAGCTTTACAAGGATCACATGACATGAGCGTTTTAAAGCCTCTTTAAACAGATTGTTCTGACAAATGTGTACTACACACACAGACACACACACACAGACCGACATGTTGTGTGTAATAGACAATCATGTTATGTCAGTCTAAAGCAGCGTCCCTCCAACTTTTTCAAACCCAACCCCTAAAACAAATCTCACAGACCACCTAACGCCCCCAACATCAAATACTACAAGGGCTTTCTACTGCAGTTGTGTTGTAGCAAATTTGCACAGTTAAGTGTCAATTATTGGCTACGAGAGACAGTAAACACCGACCGGGGGTCAAAAGACTCAGGACCCTGTCTCCTGCCCTTCACGCACTATACAGCAACAGGTGGTGCTAATGACGTGGCATCAACATTATCACACTGAACGCTGGATGTCGGACGTCGTCAAATGCACCACGAGTCTCAGTCGCGGTCAAGTAAGTAACACATGTCTGTTATGTCTGAGATTTCCTTTGACTTGACATGTCCATGATCTTGTCCATCATCCATGGTTGATAGTTGAGGGTTTTTTTGATGAAAATCGTGAAACTGGTGAGCAGACGGTGTCGTGAGACGGTCAGCTACATTCCTCACGTTAGAGAGACACAATTTAAAACATAATATATTGATAAATTTACTTGCGGATCCACAGACCACACTACACCCTCAGAAACATTACTTTGACGATAATTCACTTCTACGGGTAGTAGTGCTGTATATTTCAAGACAATAGCAAGACAAAGCAGTTAATAATGATAACGCAATGTCAACACAATGATTTTGCCATATGGTCCCCCACTTTAAAGCTGTATTGTTGTTCTGCCGCGTTACCTGGACGGAAGGAAACAAAGTAAGAAGCGAGTGACTCAGTCTGACAGAAGTGCTCTGCAGAGGAGAGAACCTGCTGCCATCTTAGCAGCACTCTGTCACTCAGGCCTTTTTGGTAGAGTGGTCAGACACAGGCCACTTTGGGTAAAATGCGTGTGACAGTCTGCTTGAAGTTTGCCAAACAGAAGCGAAAGGACTTCGAGGAACATGAGGGAAAAGATCCTCTGATGTGAGGAGACAGAAAGCTGAACTCTCTGGCCTCAGCTCCACAGTATGTCTGGACAGCACAACTCTTTTTTTTTTTTTTTTTTTTAATTTTTAATGAGTGTGCAAAGATTTGTAAAAACATTATTTCACCTTGTCATTGTGGGTCAGTGAGTGTAGACTGACGGGCAAAAATGGAAATTGCATCAATTTAACACAGAATCTGTACAATTTTCTCCTGACTCTCCTACTGTTATATGTTATACGATGTTAAAGCTTATTACAAACATTTTGACCATTTGCTTGAAATCATGAATTTCATTGGGACCAGGATATAATTGTTTTATTATGATAAAATGTATGGAGGACTGGCCTGATAAATAATCAAATCTTGTGTTTTGTTAATTCATTCCACAAATTTTAATTGGCCAGAACTTTTAGACTCACGCTCGCTGGAAGCATCAAACCCCTCCTACTAATAAAGTTGAACTGTATCCTCAACAGTGACAACAGAGAAATGCAGAATTATTTTGGTCATCTTGACTACCAATTCATTTTAGCCACATTATGTCAAATATTCTGAACCAGTGTTTCTCAAAAACTAGTCACTAAAATAAACCTCACTTTCCACCTAATTCACCAAACATCCCCAAAACAAACAGAGCTACTTGGTTTTTTATAGAATTTTGTTGTGTTTACTTCATGGGACAGTGAAGAGAGACGGGAAATGCGGGAAGAGACAGCGTGGGACTGACATGCAGCAAAAAGTCCAGCTGGCTGGGAATCGAACCAGCGTCTGGCTTCTCAAGACATTGGTGGCATGCGCCCGAACTACCTGGCCACCTGATAGTTGCTGTGCAGCGGAGGTTTTTAATGGTCGGCAAACCTCGCGCTTCGCACACGGTGCTGTTATTCACGACGCATTGAACTTAATGCACACGCCGGCACCTGCCAGATGTCATCAAACGCACCACGGGTCTCATGCCATGCTGACAACATTACTAGTAAAGCCGAACACTTAACGCTCGCCTGCTATGTCAGAGGTTTTATTGGGTTTCAAATGCCACGCTGATCGCATTTAAACCGTGGAACATAAATTGTGTCAGTTACTGTGAAGTCCAACAACATTGTTTGAATTTAGTTGCTTTAATATATACACATATACACTACAGGTAGTAGTACTGTATATTTCTATCATTATCAAGGTGAAGCAGTTAATAATGATAGAAAGCTGATTTAATATTGAACATAGCATATATACAATACTCACCTTCAGGCTTTGGGGGTCACTCTCACACGGTTTGGGAAACACTTCATTTAAAACCTGATATTGAACAAATTTACTCCCCCCTCTTGGAGAAAGGTTGCTCCAGACTCTACAGGCTGTCTCACGTCGTAACTAGCCTCTGTACACCGTCACTGGTTATGGCAAAAGAATCCAGATGGTGAAATGTTGTTTTAAATATTTACGATTAAAACAAATCCCTATCATTACAGATTACACTTTAAAACGCAGCCTTTTTCACCACCTCTCCACCCAGCAGCCCGATGTTCTTCATCTTCTTCCTCATCAGCAGAGAGGAAGGAGTCTCTAGCACGTGCGCGTGAATGAAGGGCTGCCAGGCTGAATGGGGGGTTGATTACCGTGTCAGTAATCCACCTCCTGAGACTCCATCCAGATTTCATCCCTTTTTCTTCCCAGAGAAGGAGGGAATAAGCGAGAGAGACAAGAAGAGGTGGGTGGATTGGTACAGAGATAGGGAATTAGGGTTTAGGAGCGTGCGTTCCCATTACCATCGGCTAAATCCCCTGCACTGTCAATTACACTGAGAGCAGTATCTGCAGGGGGAGGGCGGGGGGGGGTTAGGCTGAATGCAACAGGTGGAGATGAGTGACAATCAGCCCCGTGGAAGCACTTTTAATGAGGCAAATGTTGTGTTGCTCTTGTCAGATGCTGGCAGCGAGAACCGCGGTGTGATACGCAGGCGATCGAGTATTTTTATCAAAAGCCCCTCTTCTCCGAGGACACAGACGTGTGTTGACAGTACACCCAGTAGTGGCTTTATCTGCGGACACTTACACAGCTGGCTAAATCCTTTTGAAACCTTCCATTGTCCACTGGCGACTTAAATAGACACCATTCTAGTAAAAATGAGTCATGTGCAAAAGGTAATTTGTATAAAACTAAATGTGATGTTCTCTGCGAGGATACAAACACAGTTAAACATGCTCTCGTCTTGTCCTTTTTTATTCAAACAATGAGGTAGCTAGCTTCCCTTTCTGGGAGCGGCCCATTTGGATGTCAGTCTGGGAGGGTATCTATTCCAACACAAGCAAAGCTCACAGTTGATTTTTGCGGCACGACAGTTTATCATTTAAAGCTCCACTATGTAACTTTTTTGCAAATATTTTTATTTGGTGCTTATCCTTGATGCACATCACAGATGCTGACAGCACCTGCAAGGAGTTTGCAATGTGTGTTCAGATTTGTCTGAATTATGACTCTGTGAATTTGGGTTAGTGGTTTGGGTTTATGATAAATTGTGTAAATCAGGAGACAGGTCGGAGGTGTGTTTGATCAAAGCACATTTTCTGTGCATATCTGAGTAATGTATTCACATTCAGCTCGATTCCTACCCCCTGCACACATGAATGATATAAAATTATTTACTAGACTCTAAAATTTCAAATAGGAGAGAGCTGAAAGTCACTTTGGGATGTTTGTCACACTCATTTTATAGCTGTTCATTTCTGGAGTGATTGTCTTGGTCGCAGGATCCTGCAAAGTCGAGTTGAAAAGTGTAGTTGTGAGCAAAGGGTTTGGGTTCGGTCCCTCAAAATGCACGATGGAATTATATCTTTCAGAAGCTGAGGTGAGCGTAAGAACAAGAGGAAATGGTCCAGAGATAGAGCCAGGCTAGCTGTTTGATAGCTGTCTGTATGCTAAGTTATACTAGCCACATCTTTAACACACAGACATGAGACTGATATTGATCTCATATTTATTAGTTTACCATATTTATAATACAAGGGGTTAGAATCTGCCCTCTGAGCGGAACAACTTCTTCAGGACAGACTGCACGCTACAGTGACTCGGTATCGGAAAATGAAGAGACAGTCCAACCAGGCCGGGGCTAGCGGGTTAGCGTGCTAGCATCATTACAAGAAAAGAAGTGATGGATGTAAAAGCAATTAAAGAGGGGGTCGCTTTTTTTCACCGCTTGAGACAGTTCTTGGTGAGAAATTGTAAAGTTTAAAGTATAAAAATTCATTTGATTCACACTTCAATCGGAGGCAAAAGGAAGCTACCGGCAACTTTTAAGGTGGAATGTTTTCTTGTGTGTTACTCAGTGTGTGAGTTCATCACCACATTTTAAATGTCATTATGATCATTTTGGCCACTTCATTTGTTTTTATTGGCTCTAAAAAAAGTGAAGCATCTTTGCTAGCTACACAATGAAGCCCTGACTGTATATTTTCCTCCATTTGTTTAAATTACCAAGCTTTTCTTTATTATTTGATTCATATTTCTAAAACCCCAATTCTAATCCAAACAGCATTTTAATCGAACTGTCCTAGCAGTGCCAGACGTTGCCCATATCGTTATGAAGAGGGCTGATAAATCCTCTTTTTATACGTCCACCAATCCAGATTGTCAACCAAGGCCCTTTGGCCCCCAGAGCTCTGTGGCTGATGAGTCACTGGCTGTATATTGATCTCAATGAACAGCGTATCCAATCTACACACTCACTTATCTCGTTAAATGGCAAGGCCTCCAGACTGTGGTATTCATGCAGAGCCGGGGAAGACACAAATCCATAAATGGAGGCAGGATTTACTCTGAATTCCCCAAACAGTCACGGCCGAGGACAGAGGGTTCATTTCAGCAGCAGTAGGGACAGAATCCAGACAGCAAATCACACTGACACATGAACAGTGTTCATCGCAAACCAGGTCAGGGCGGGCTGATCAAACAAGAAGACAACACGATAAAGCAGTGATGCCGGCACAGCATCAGGAGTGGGTTGTGGTCATTAAGTCGTATTATGTCACACTGTGAGTCTGGATCTTTGCTGGCCTCGGGGCTCAGTGCGTGGGATGCGGCGCTCACATGATTTCAGAAATAGAAAGAGCACGCCGGGCCATCGGTGTTTGCTGGATGAGATATTACAGAAAAATGTGATGATTCATTTTAAAGAACATGTTCTGTGGTTCAGAAAAGAACAAGATGGCGGCACAGGGATTGTACAGTGTTCCTTCTATTAAAGCAGACGGCCTCGGGGCAGATGTTATTTCAGCGTCTCGGCCCTTATGCATAGATAATGATTTTTAATTTGATTTATAATCATGACTTTCACTTAAGTTTTTCAAATCAAGAGGAGTAAACATGATTCGGTCGGACTGTCTCGATGATGTCAGCCTGTATTAACAAGATAATATTTCATGAACCCATGTGATAAAATTAAAGTCTGTTGACATTACTGCTGCTTATTTGTATATTTGACTTTGTCTGGTGTCATAAAGAACTCAGATTTCATATAGTAATACTACTGGGATAGTACCACTGGGATCACACAGGCTTCTATTTACTCTGATTTAACAGCCACCAGATCAGTTTGATCAAGCAGACAAACACACCTAGGATCCTTCAGACAAAGGGAATTTTTTTTTTTTCATATAAAATTTGTTATTTTTGTTCTCTTCTCCCTCCATCACAGCTCAACAGAGAAACACGACTTCAATCATATCTTCAGATTATTGATTACCCCAAACAAAAACTGTTCATATGTGCCCCTTGGTTACAGGCTAGGAAAAGACATACTGTGATTACATACTGATTATTGTGTGCTTGGAATCCTATCAAGCACTTTCAGTCTATCTCATCCTATATCTTTACGTGTAATGTAATGTTTAAATCATTTGCTTTCAGTGTTCATTCTGGGTGCCATGAGGCTTTATTGAGGCTCTCTATTGTACAAGGTTTTTGTACCGACACAGCGAGTAACAACACAAGTTCACTGAGTGTGTTTGTGTGCGAGTGTCTGTGCTCTTAGTGCGTGTACTCACACACCATGTGGTATCTTCACTGCTGTGGGTCAGTGAGTTATTTTACCTCCTGTTCCTGTTCTGCTGGTGTTTTGGGACTTTAGCAGTGTAATTATCATCCCTGCTCCCTCACAGCAGCAGGTGTGGTACGTGAGCGGATTGTAATATTTCCACAGTGGCCATTCAGGCCAGGCTTGGAGCAGCAGACATTCACAGTGCAAGTTTATGCTATCATGTTATCATCTGTAGGGTAAATCAGTAAATAGTGATAAATATGTGTCAGTTAGATTTTAATCTGCATGAGAAATAGCAAAAAAAGAAAAAAAACAATCTATTTATATCACCATCCACATATGGCGATCAGTCGCAGACGTGATCAATGTTAAGTGTCTCCATAAATAATTATGAATATATCTTTTAAGTGCTTAACATTCTTCTGAATCAGAATAATCACACGTTAACAGTGAATAGGGAGACTTTGTCTTGAAATAAAGGTAAAAGAAAGAGCTCTTTTTTTTTTATCCAATGATAGCTAGAAAAATGCAATGTTCCTTGCATTGCTAAATTGCATGTGAGCCTTCTCCATATATTTACCTCATAGCTAGCAAAAATGAAGCACCGGGCCCTATTTAATTCATTTATTTAAATCCTCCCACTGAGCATAGTGTAGTTTTTTCTGATTGGGATACAAGCCTACTTTGCATCAAGTAAATCACGTGGTAATTTAATTAAACTTAAATTCATTTTTGAAATATGCAGCACTGACGTCCACACACACCTGACACAATGAATCGCTTAAAACTAGATTTTGAGACAGTCCATTTTTAAGGCCCGAAAATTTTATTTCCTAATATGAAGAACAGTTGTTGGCTGCGTGTAGTAGCCGCTAAAACTGAGGATGTTCACGTTGAAGTATATTATTGTTCAGAAAGAGACAGTGGACATTGCTGTTATTTTTAAATTACATAAACATCAAGGCATCAAGATAATATTGACTATTGACTCCTTCTTTCTGGCTTTTAAGGTAAAGTGGCTGGTGGATGCTCCTTCCTCCTATCCAGTGTGACCCCAACTAAATTACTCCTGGTTTTCCTTAAATTTTGGAGGAAACATATTTGCTGACTGGATTATGTTCACTGGCAATACTTTTTCCAATCCATCAGCAGTTATGTTCTGGAGCAGCAGAGGGGCCAGGCAGTAAGCTTTGCCCAGGGTCAGCCTAACAGGTTAAACCGGCCATGAATAAACATGTCCTGTCTCACGCTACAAGTCGGTGTTGACTTTTTTTAACAGAGCCATGGCAGTATTAATGATGCCTTGAATGCCTGAAATATTCCAAAAATGGACGCTGACACAAACAGCAGATGCGCGCCAGGCAGTGACCCCCCCGTGGCTGAAAAGTGAAGCGCTGAAACGCTGAAGAGCCAAAAAGTGCAGTTTCTTTAATGACCACTAGAGTCTGGCTGCAACAGTGAGTCAGTCCCCATAGACTCTAATGTTAAAATGTCCAACTTTACAGCAATGGATAAACATGTCTACAGCCTGGTCCAAAAACAGCTTCTCTATAGCTAAATGTCATGAAACTTCATGAACCTTTATACAACTCAGTTATGTACAGTCGAGGCCATGGTCACCTTCAGTGACAGGTGCATCACAGCCATCATGGACGTCAACTCAGCTCCTTTGAGTCACTGAGGATTTTACATAGAAACAGACCATGATAATAATATGACTTGTTATAATATTGACAGAACCCGAGAAACTCTGTGCTCCTGTTATTTTTTTTTACTTTTATTTTTTCAGATGAGTGACATTATAGTATTATTTTGTTCATGCGTTAATATGCTAATTAG
The DNA here is from genome assembly GCA_038496675.1 of Rachycentron canadum. Classification (NCBI taxonomy): domain Eukaryota; kingdom Metazoa; phylum Chordata; class Actinopteri; order Carangiformes; family Rachycentridae; genus Rachycentron; species Rachycentron canadum. The sequence continues at coordinate 4,442,028 of CM076667.1, forward strand.
CAGGTATCTCACCATACCTACCTTGTTAGCTTAGCTCATTAACTGGCTAATTAGCCAGCAAATAAATTAGCTTTGGGCTGGATTTCCCGCATGATGTCCAGCTGTGCTAATGATGCTAACGGGAGTTGTGCTTGGTCTGCAGGCATTTCTCTGTCCTCATTCATTCATTGAGTAAATCTGGTGCATATTATCTTGCTCATAATAATTTTACACCTCACATCACAGCCTGACGTTTCCAATACCAGACCACTGGGGCGACATTGCTCACGAGTTTAAATGTATATTTATTGCAAAATTAAGTCTTCGTGTGCATTTCAGTCACTGCTGCTTACAAGCCTTTCCAATAGGGTCCAACATACTTAAACATATTTAAAACAAAGGCAACGATGCACTGGCTTACATTACTAAACACCTTTCGCCTTTTTGCATTATCAATATATCATTTTAACCCATTTACCTATTCTGGTGGCGTGACCTGAATGAGTGACTAAAATTAATTTGTATTTGCATGTATTTCTTTCAAAACATTAGCTGAGCAACGATATTGGAGGGAGGTTCACATGCCAGAGAACCGCTGTAATATTAAAGATAAAATACATCGACGCCACGGCCGCCATCTTGTTACACTGTTTGCAGTGTTTTCCGCAAACCTACGACTCTCTGGTAAACTTTGCCAAAACAACACAGACACACACCCCTTGTGGCGGTGCTGAACAATTACACCCTCATGAATAAAGCCATAATAATTTTCCACAGCTGAATACGGAGAATAACTGAACAATTGTCACACAGAGATCTGTTTACAGTATACGACACTGGCACATATATGTCCACATAGTCTGTGCATTCATTAACTTTAGGCTTTAGGTGGATATTTGCAGTGGGTTATTGCTGGGCCCTCATGTACACGGACAGATGATGAGGTTTAGGTGACATGCACAACTGTCACTTCACCATGACAAATAAAACTGAAGGTTTTGCAGATGCAACCAGAATGTACATTTTACAAATCTACAGATTCTGTACATTTATTAAGCCGTTTCCTTCTTATGTTGATTAAAAACATAATGCAATTGTTATTAGCAATTTAGCATATACATGTAATTTATAGAAGACAGGATTGCATGACATAAAAAAATCATACTGTCACAAACCATATTGCCTTCCCACACTGGCAGCAGAGAGGAAGTAGGGCATGGTTAAATACATTAATAATGTGTGTGTCACGGACACATACAAACATGTACATTTACTGCACATTTACACACAGAGCCATGCCTGCAGGGCCCTTAAGAAGTCCCACAGTGCTACCATACTTGGACTGACTCCAGCACACTGAGCATACCGTACTGTATCAGCACACGTTGGCTTTGGTCCATCTACGCTGATAGAGCATTCATTCTCTGCCAGGACCGATGCTGCAGCCATGACGAGTTTTCTCTCACTTGGTGAATTATGAATTCTCTCCCCACCTGAGGGAAGCTCTATTAGTCCATATGTGCTGTCCAAAGGCTCCAAGAAATGAGGCTACGCGGGGAGGAACCAACCGTGCAGTTTGTAGAAGAACCGACGTTTTATAGGAGAAGATCAATTATTCAGCATCTAGTCCAAAGCAACATACAATGTTTAAAATATGTGGGTCACCGAGGGAGCCAGATGTTGCAGTGAACAGATAAGGTTATAGGTATTTAGTTTACTTTTGTACTGCGCACTCTGCAAAATATCACACCAGTGAAACAAAAGAAAGATTGGTAGTAATATGTAGTAGTTTTATTGGAGCCCTAATTGCTATCGCTGGGACCAAAAATTCAATCTTTATCTCAGATACATTGAAGTAGACAACTCACTGACAATATGGACAAGTAAAAAAATAAAAATGATAAAAAAAGGAACAAAGGAAAAAAAAGTTAAAAGATAAAAACGGCAAAACACAGGAGAAATAATACCAAGGCAAATCACCGTGAAACCTGAGGAAAAAATAAAAGCAATTAAAATGTAAATCACCTGAAAAAAAAATAATAACAACAACAACAACAAAAAAAACAGCTGGCAGTGAAATAAGATGCAATTAAAGATTAAAAGTGATTAGAAAAATGATATGATTCTCAAAACAATTGGCAAACTTTGGGTTTTCAGATGCATGTCCAGCAAAATGCTCAAGTCTCACAAAACAAACACTACTTGCACGTCTTCACGAGGGTTTTCGTCACCTGGTGCAGGACGATTTCTCTTGGGAGGTTTGTTCAGAAGCGCCACGCCTGATATAATACATAGTATATCATCCTGCATGTTTATGGAATTGTTTTAACATGGGAAACAAAAAGGCATTTAGAAGGCGGATTTGCTGAACACAGACTTAATGATACACGACAGAATCCCTGTTCTGCTTTTGGGGGTCACGCAGTGCACGGTCCTGCCGAGGGCTTCACACTACTCCACTAAATGACAGGTGATGATGGCGATGTGCAAACGCGTCCCTTTTTTAACTTTGACTCCGTCTCTCTGCTTAGACGCTTGAATCAGATGAAACAAAAAAATGTATTAATTAATGTGGGGGAAAAAAAAAAAAAAGATAAAGACACCAAAGGAAGCGCAACAGAGGAGGGATTCCCACTCAAGGACAAACAGACATGCGGTGGATTAGTGCAACATGGTGAACTACAGCATTACAGTGATCAATCATATTATTCCTAGAAGTCTTGAGTAAATCAATAAAGCATCCAGGTTATTGTGGATATTTTAATTATACATATCCACCTTGTTTCAAATTGATGACATGCACTTACCATAATTAAATGGATTTCATTGCTTGTAGTGATTTACAGTATTATATAAATAGCGGTTCCTGCATTAAGCAGCTTTGGAGGTGTAATATGTTGAGGCTGTGTTGTGTCAGGTAGCAGCATTAAAATAAAAAATAATTCACTTTATCTGACAACAGTGAGTGAGCAAAGCCCAGGACGCTATGCTATAGGTGACTTTTGCTCCAGATAGACTTTTCCCTCTGCTCCTCATTAAACCTGAAATCACTTTGTGTCTCCCCATAAAAATCATGGTGGAATTCCAACATACATACAGGATCTTAAAGGTACTGTATCCACTTTTAAGACAGAAGAAAGAAAGAAATAAATAAGAGATTCAGTGTTATCCCAAGTGATTTCTACTTTCAGGCTTTGAACTTGAATTTAGACATAGTTGAAGATAAAGTTAAAGCCATAAGGAAACGTGTGAAGGTGAACGTGTGTGGATGCAGCCCTTACCTTCGATGATGGTGATGGTTGGGTTTTAATTTCCCAGTATGTGATCTTGGCAGCAGAGACCACACGGTACCAGCCCCACGCTGCTGCTGGCGCCTTGTGAGTCTTTGTGTCTCCTCATGGCAAAATGTAGTTATGGAGATACCCGCTGTAACAGGAACTACCACAGAGGCAGTTTGGCAGCTGTTTATATGTCTGTGGAGAGATTTTTGTCACAAATCATGGATTTTTACAGGTGTGCAAGATCGGTGTGTTTCCATCTAATACATAGTTAGCTAATAAATAGCTCACATGTATAATTTTGTGCATACACGTAATCTACAGCAGCTTCAGGTTGCTGCGACGTTCACAATTTTTCTTGTCATATACCTCAAGCAACACACTGATGAGGGAACCGTATCATCAAACGTGTTTTGTTCTGGAAGTGAATGTTAAACATCATTTCATCATTTTGTTGGATACCTGAAAAACTCAATTTGCTGATATGGACCACTGGATGCAGTTGACATCTTTGGAAAGAAGCTCGTACGTTGACGAAGATTTATTGTTTCAGTTTCGTGGACTTGTCGCTCACTGCAGTTGTTGATAGCAATAATATGAATGAGTCCTTTTGCGTTGGACATCGCCATTGGTGCATTTTGATATAAACAATCAATGGAAGCAAAACTGCATTTCTCAATTTAGCAAAAAGTAGAGTATGGAAGCTCTGAAAGGCTTGTTTTTGTTTTTCCGTATGAACAACGCTCATTTTTTGCCTTTCAGGGCTTCCGTAGGCCTGTCTATGGTGAGTTGTGAGAACCAACGTAAACAATTTGTGTCAATGTAAAGTAGCTAAAGCCTGGCAGAAGTAGCTGAATTTCATAATATGCTTATTAGCATAACTTTGACATCACTGTGTATTTGCTTATTTTTGTTGAAAAAAGTTTGACTGAAGGGTTGATAAATCTTGCGATAAGTCGCCAACACAATTTCGCTCTGAAAGGGCCAGACTCAGCTGGTCGACCAGTGGTGTAACTCCAGTCCCAACAGTCAGTCCGGGACGTTCTTGTTTCTAAGGCTGGCCCTGCTGTTAAAGCCCTGCCAAAAAAAAACACGAGTAGTTCCGACTTTCTGACACAAAAAAAAAGAAAAGAAAAAAAGGCTTTGTCAGTGGAAGACAAAGACAGAAAGACTGGCCGAGACAGAACAGTGTAGTGCATACTGTACAATAACCGTGTGCAAATGGGAACAGCCGCTCCAGCTTTGCTTTTACCATGAATAAAAAAAAAAAAAAAAGACATTCATTGTCTATTCCTCTCTACATGCATTGTGGGGAGACCACGTTGCCGTACATGCTACCACTAAGTAGGTTATCCTGCACACTTAATCACATTAAATATTAACGAGGGTTCTTTAAATAAAACAGCACCTTGAAAATTAGACCGACCACATCCGCTTTTTCCCTAATGCAGAGGGGAATACCAGCGAGAAAATGAAGAGAGAGGAGAACGAGATTGCACATGTACATACATGAGAGCCCTACACTGGTGCTGAGTGTGCTGCCGACTGCTGTGCTGAGGTCCCCGAAGGGAAAGAGAAAGAGAAAACACACATTTCTTGGTTCAGAGTTTGCACGTGCAAAGGTTCAAGATCCAAACCAACATCAAGTATGATGTGGTGTGTATCCAAAGCCTGATATACATTTATATTATCAGCCCAATTTTTGCCCAAAACTATGATTTATCTTCTCTCTGTCCCACATACACCACATACACTGCGCCAATACTCACCAGACCAGAAAATGTGTTTGAATCTGCTGTTGTAAATGGCTCCCAGCGCATGCAAAAACACTTTGTATGACGTCCGTCAGAGCTCTTCAATAGGCGGCTGTCACTTTTCATTTGTAAAAGTCCAATATCCACCCTCCTCCTCGCTCCGGTTTGGCCTCCAGCTCCACTTTGTGTGTTGACAGTGTGCGTTTCAGCATGTGTCCTGCAGTGAGGGGCCTCAACATATTTCTTTTAATTGTGAGGGTGTCAGGGTGCAATGCACTGTGTCAATGAACGAGACACTTTAAAGCTGCAGTGTCTGTTTACGAGATTAACAGCTCAGCATCACCTGTCTGCAGCCGAGCTACGTCATAATTATGGCTTTGTATTTTAGTCTTTCAGTCTTGACGGTGCTGACAATGGTTCTTCCGGTGACTAACCCACAGTGATGACTTAGCGCAGTCGAGCTTGCGACGAATTCAAGAACCTTTCCACTAACTTGATGTTTGCGTCTTTGAGAGTCACGAAGGAGCAGAAACGTCACAAAACGCTTAACGGTCTCCCAGTATCCACTTCAGTCCTGCTGGTAAATTCAAACCAGAGCCCACAATCCCACAACTACTGTGTGATCCTGGACGGAGAGGCACTCAGGACGGTCATATCCACAGCATTTTAGAAAAAAAAAATGGAGCGAGCGAGTGAGTGAATTGAAATGCACTTCAACTTTTTTTTTTTTTTTTTTTCCCACTGGATCTTAGGTGACGTCATCGGCCGCTGATGTCAGTCGCAAACATCAGATGTGTTTCACGAAACTTTCATGAGAACCAACTGGAATTAAGGACTTAAAAATCTGATTATTTTTACATATCGCACATTATATGATACAATTTATTTATATAGTTTATGCCCAAACCATATTCACAATTGGGCCTAATTTGTGTTCTGCATGCTGTAGGAATGTTGTGTATTCAAAGGCTATTTGGTTAAACCAAGCTGGCTCCAACAGTGAGTCAGTCCCCAGAGTCTCTCATGTTAAAATATCCAATTTCACAGCAGAAATAAACATGTTTAAGCCATAATAAAATCTCAACAGGTGAGTTATATAAAAATTAATCCCAATACCATTGTCATGAAGCTGCAAGGACCAAAACTGTTTTTTGTACCAGGCTGTGAAGTGCTGTATAAATGCCACTTCGTTTCACACCGTTTTTTGTCTCAACCACCTGTCACTCAAAGTCTCAGCTCCACACGTGCCCCACCGCTTTGCCCATTTTTTTTTGGATTAGCTGGGAGGTAACTGGAGTCAAGATGCCAAGATGACAACGGCGTAGCAGCCTGCTCCGAGCTTCAAAACCGCTCTTCAGAAACCTGCAGGTGAAGTCCTGGAGGCTATGCCCATCTGTATTTACAGTCTATGGGCTAAACCCAATACACTCGCTTCGCAAAACCACTAATCTTTACATTTTTCTCTTTACTCTTTTAACCCTTTTTTCCAAAAGGGAAAAAAAAAAATAGTAAAGGTTCAGCAAGACAACCAGAAGTAGTAAACTAAGAATAATGCTGAAGGCACTGGCTGCATTCAAGAGCAAAAACAAAAATATTATTTAAACTGGTATGTGTGATTCACTCTCAGATTAAATACTTGGGTGAGACATTCAAGATCTTTGTTTTTCCATCATTATTATTACAGTTTTACAGTCAACAAACAAATGGTGAGATTGGTCTTTTTTTATTATTACTGTTATCATCATCATCATCATCATCATTATTATGGCAATATCTCCAAAACAATTTTATTCAGAGTTATTCAATAAAGATAAAAGCAAAAGGAAAGAGAAAAAAAGATTAGAAAATGATCAGTTAAAAAAAAAAAAAAAAAAAAAAAAAGATTATTTAAGCAGTCTGTTCCAAAGACAGTGTAGATGTCTTCATTCAACATGTAAACATGAAATCGTTATTGGCACAAAAATTCACACATTCAAGAATTTCATTCAGCATTTACAGCCTCTCTGCTACAAGTCCAGCAGATCAGACCGTGTGTTATTCTAAGAGCTGGACGTAGACGTCGGACACACAAATTCAAAGTTTGATCGTTTAGGTTCCTGCCAGGATCAGACTACACAACATGTAAAATGATCACCGTGTCAGGTTTTGAGGGGTAGGGTGGGGGGGGGTCCTTAATTCTCAACCACAAACTTCTTCTTCTCCTACACGACAAAGGTCTGTGATGTAAATACGTGTCAACGTGAGCGTAAACAGGACTTGTGGTCTCAGAGTCCACGTTTGAACAATATACAGCCCTTAAACAGACCTTTTTTTTTTTTTTTTTTTTTGTCTCATACACATGGATTCACACAGTTAACAGTTAAAGAGCTGCTGGTCAATGTCACGGAGTATGTTATGCACATGAAAATATTGAACGGAGGCAACAAAATTCTGTTTTGTTTTGTTTTGTTTTTTTTTTTTTGCGCAGGGATGTCGCGAGGCGTCTCAGATGCTGCGTCGATCGTCTTCCTGCTCTACACAGGATCGAATGAGACGTTGGCGTTGCTTGAAACGTTTTCCCCTCACAGGTCTGTGGGTGGTCGGACCATGGCCAGGCGCAGGTATCACGCAGTCTGATCTCGCCAATGAGATGCTGCTTGTGACTGTGGCCACGCCTCTTAACCAAACCAAGTCCTGGACCTGCACAGAAATCTGGTCTCTGGACTGACATAAGGCATCTTAATGTGACAGTTGTGGTTCTTTGACATGCGGTTGTGTAAAATATTTACCTACAGTCAGTGTATTTACCTGCAGTGCATTCAGATCAGTGCAACCAGTTTAGAGCGGCGGCAGCAGCTGAGTGATGAGCTGCTGTGGCAGCCACTTCATAAAATACCCACAGAAAAAAAAAAAAAAAGATAGTATCAGTTTATGTGTGTATTATATTTTTAGTAATTTCCCCACTTCATCTCGCCGTCGAACAGCCCTTTCTTTTGGAACTACATTTCCAAGTGTTAAACAGTGGAGTAATAGAGTCTGGAGTAATAGGGTTGCTCATAAACTTTAGTTTCAAAGGGAAGGGCTGTTTGACGACAAGTTAAAGAGATGAAGATATTCGCAACATAGCAAACACTTAAAATGATATTAGCTTTTTTTCTATTAGTTTTTTTTGGCTTCATCCACAGCAGCTCATCACTCAGCTCCTCATGCTCCTCTAAACTGACAGCACTGAGCTGAATCTACTGCAGGTAAATACACTGACCTTAGATCAGTACCTCACACAACCACAAGTCAAATAACCAATAACCTGGTCTAAAACTCAAGGTCTTTCAACCAGATTTCAGTGTGGAAGAAAAGAAAATCCCCTGGAACCATGTGACTAAAGAAACTCCGTGAAAGTAGTGTGGTGGGAAAAGAAAGGAAAAACAAACAAAAAAAAAAAAAAATAGTGGTCATGTCTAAAATGCTGTAATATTGTTAGGAAAGATCACGGTCAGTCACATGGTTCCTTGAGGCCGGCGTCACTGCTGCAGTATCAATTGAATTTGAAATGAGCACATCGGAGATATCGAAACTCTGGCATGAACAAAAAGAAAAACTTGGCCTCCTCTGCCGCCCGAAAAGCTTAGAAACCTAAGAATTGTTGGTCACATTAACTGCAAGTCAGCAGCATTTTAAAAATGCGGCCAACAGCCTAAATTTTATCTACCACTCCTCTAGCTATGGTTTCAAATCCATGCATGTCACACTGCTTTGGAACTCTTTGACTCCTCTGTGATGGAACTGGCTCTATATCGCCTAAGGATTTGGTTTCTGTGGGATGAAGGGCGAGAAATTATGACGATGCCTTGATGACCTTAGCACCCTGCATCCCCGGCTGTTCTCCGTCCACGGTGGAGGGCGATGTTTCAAAGCTACACTACATGAGTATAGGCTGTAACCATGACAACTAAGGCTCCAGAGGAGCCTGGAGCTTTCTTTCAACTTTGTGGCCATGCACATGGAGGTGTGTAAACGCTTCATATGTTTGGTAAATTTGCTCACAGTGTTGGTTTTAGTGATGCTCAATCATCACTGGAATGGTGAAACTGGGGTTAATCTCTTTGGCCAGACAGAAAGAAAAAGGGGAAGACAGACAGACAGAGAGAGAGAGAGAAAGTGTGCTTGTTTGGTGCATGATGCATGTTTGCATAAGTGGACGTTGGTTCAGAGTCTATGTTTGGAGGTACCGGCGGACACAAAGCAGACGGTGTGCCTCCTCGTGTCTCCGCGGCTTTTTAGGAGACGTCCTCTCCATCTCTCTGCTCGCCGGGCTCCGCTCTCTGTGACAGGAGGAAGGACTCCCACACAGCCAGGCACTGAAAGAGAGGACAGGCCATCATCAGCATAATCATCATCATTTTATTGAGGTTTTGGTGGTTTGCTTTCAGGTCCTCAATATGATTGAAATAAAGTGCTTGTCAGTTGTCTAACAGCGTGAGATCCACTTTCCCAGTGTGACTGATGGGGCTGCCTCTAAACTGTTTTTTTCAAATAACTTTCTGAAAAAAAAAAAAAAAAAAACTCTGACACTGACGCCCACTTCGCATGGGACTTGGCCACAACTTTTTCCCTCAAACATGTTTTACTAACTTGTCATAAAACCCGTTTCATTTGAAGCCTTCTGATGCCATTTCTCTCACCAGGGACAAAGATACGGTGGCCCTGAGGGCTCAAGGACTGCAATTTCAGAAAGCACATGCAAATGGAGACAACAAAAACATCGATTTGACGAGACAGGCACTGCCAATACACACAACACAAACAGATACACACACGTGCCGTAAAAAACAGGGGACACTAAAACGTGAAGAACCCGTTGTTCGATGCCTTATGACTTTTGAAGTTCAAGGCACCGAACAAAAAGTGCTTGTGGGTGTATTATAAAACATACATGTAAGTGTGTCCTGGCCCGGGGTCATCAATTTTTTTAGCCCCCCCCCCAAAGTTTTGTTTTTTTTCATCTGTGAAAACAAACCTCAAACCTGAGGGGCAGATGATTTTTTTTCCATTTAGAATTTTTTTCAAAAAAGAAGGGAAAAAAAAAAAAATTGCAAAAAAATGATCTTGGCAAAATAAAATGTTCACTTGCCTCTCGGGTCGTCAGTGGAAAACCGAACCCATCACAGCTGTTTGAATTTTAGTTTTAGTTCAAAATTTTGTTTAAAAACTGTATAAATTGATTGCAAATAATCTGGTAACCATGGCAACACGGATGCAGATCTGCATGATAAGGTCAGTGTGAAGCAGTGAGTACTCTGACAGGTCATTAAGTCGACAAACTGCCTGTGTTGCTGTGGAAAATGCCTCTTTTTCATCCGGTCTCTACTTGTTAGTCATTATTTATAACACATGGTCAATTTACAGTCGAATAATACTAATCGTGCCTAATTCTTCCTGAGCCCTGCTTGACGCCATTGAAACATATACTGTACATAAACAGAAGACATTTAAAACTGAGGAAAGAATGTTTTGACTTTGTGCGACTGTGTGGGTTTGAGCCATCTGAAGACGACACCAATGGGTCATTGCGCTGGAAAAGGCGTGATTTGTTTCAGATTGCGTCCCCGTACATCCAGAGAAGATGGAGAATTTTGTCGTACTTGCGGTGCGAAGTCTTGATTACCGGCTAGGAAGCACGTTCAGAATTGAATCAGTTTATCCAAATTTGAGGAAGTTCTGTCAAGGCGCGACTGAGATATTCCATTCACCGGGCCAAAACACTATGACACAATACGATTTTGACCTTTGACCTTTGAGTACCCGAGTGCCAGGTGTTTCTGAGATATCACACCCACGAGAATCATATAAGGATGAATGGACAACCCCAAATAAAAAACAAGAAACTACTTTCACTCGGGTTTTCTGTATTATATTGGCTGACATTGATTTTGCTCTTACTGTCATTTAGTTTTTGTTGAAAAGTTCCATTCCACTTTTACCACGATGTTTCTCATCAGATGTGAAACGGTGTCGTCTCCTTGTCTGAGGCGCTTCGCCACTTCTCTCCACCTTCTCTTTTGATCCGTCCTGCCTTTCTTTCTCCAACTCCCCTGCCATCCCATCAGTGAAAGCACATTATTGCACTGACAGAGTCACTGAAAGAGCGCCGTGAAAGAGCGTGTGTGTGTGTGTGTGTGCGTGTGTGTGTGCACCCGTGTGCATGTGTGTGGCAGAAGAGGACTTGACAAAGCGAATCACACTTTTATGGCAAAGAAGCAGTTATCTGGGTAACGGGAGGAGGCAGGAAGCCATGCAACCAGAAAGTGAAAATGACAAGCACTCACCAACTGGCACAGACACATTCAAAAGCCAATCTGTGAGCTTGGGTTCCACTCTGTCAGCACGCATCAATAAAGTGCAGTCAGTTTTTCCAAGGTAATAGCAGTTCGTTTAGAGGTGGCGATAAGTCAGAGCCTCGGCCCGCCAACTCTCCGTTTAACAGCCAATTTCTCTCAATAGCATCCACAGCATCTCGGTGGCGCTGAGGCGGCACAGCCTGGTCATAGAAATGATTTCAGGGAGGCAGAAATGTTAAACCTCCCATGGGAGGGGCCAAAAAGTCCAAGTCTGGAACTTGCGCTGGTAAAATACGAGGACTGATCTCATACTTTATGCCGCAGCACGGAGAATTTAACTTTGCAAACAATAAAGGTCTGCTGACAGGAGGAAGGCGCTTACGTTCACACTCCTCATCTGACACACAGAGAAATGATGATCTCAACCAGGACGGACGCCCTGTGTTACAACGGCGACCAAATTATTTTGCATAACTCTATACATCACAGAAGACTTATTGCTTATTCCCCGAACGGTTGTGATTGTTCCAGTTTTTTACGGAAGTCGCGAAAGGGCAAGTGAAATTTTTTTTTTTTTTTTTTTTCTCATCTTCAAAAACAAGCCCTGCGAGGCTTTTTTCGTCTGGGAAGAAAAAACAGTCATATTTAGACTGGACTGTCTGTTCACTTAACCCTCTAGTGGCTTAAATCGGTATTGCAAAAATGATAACAAAAAAAAAAAAAAAAGATCTCAACCAGGAGGGCGCACACCCCCCAGGTCTCAACTCCCTCCAGCCAATCAGGATGTGATCCCTCTCCAGCTTCCCAACACCGACAGTCGCTGTGGGCGGCCACAGTGTAGACGCCGCTGTCAGGGGTTGAACAGTGGTCGCCCAGTGTTTCACCACACCTAATTTTTTAAATTCCCAACATTTAACGAAGCAGCGATCAGTGCTCAACCGTAGTCGCCGACCTGTGTAGAGCTGCTGCCCTACATCCAACCACATCCTGCGTGTGAGCTACAGTAGCTGAACTAGAAAACCCCTAAAACTTTTTCCCTACTGCAGTAAAAACGTTGTGTTTTCTGGCCAGCTCTTCTACATCAAGAGATTAAAAAACAAAAAACAAAAAAAAACCAAAACATTTTATCGATGGAACTTCTAAACAGGAAGTGACAATATCTGTCTTGACAGTCTTCTGTCCCGTTTTTGGAGGTAATATGTTACAGAACGATGAGTCAAACATCCATTAGCCAAAGGCAATAGTATTGTCAACATGTCCCATTTTTGTTTCACAATAAAGGCATCCTTCTGCCTTTCACAATAAGACTGTGAAAAACTCAAGTCAGGACCAAGAGTAGCTCCTTGCAGCCAAAGATTCAGACAGAGAAGAGATGACGGTCGTGCCCTTGCTGTGAAGCCATGGGTGAAGTAACAGTATTAGGTGAAAACTAAACTAGTTGAGTCACTGGTTGGAAAAAGAAAGGGTTTGAAAAGGGATTTGTGTCAGCGCCAGATGAAGCTTGCGCTTTCACATCCCACAAATTGAAAACTTTATTGTCATCAGCGGCACTGGAGGTGACATCGGGGACTGACATCTCCACTGTTACCGAGCTACACACTCCTCCTCATATGAGTTCTGCTAATTAGCCTTTCAGAGATCATTTGCATTTTCCACGCTGCAGATAATGATTTCAATGTTTGAACTGGCTTATCCACCGAGCGACGTGATTAAAGTTAGAAACAATTGTTTTCTTTGCAGCATAATTTGAAATTCCAAGAACTGGTGCTTTTGGCTCCTGAGGCAGATACTACAGCAAGGGTGTTTCTAACAAAGCAGATTCAGATGTTCCAGCGGAGCTCTAAATCTGTCCGTGGAGCCTGGATTTAACAGGCTGTCGACTCAGCACAGCCTTCCTTAAGGAGGACTACAGAGGAAGCCCACAGACGAGGAAATTGTAGCACATTAATCTGACAACAAAAAAAAAAAAAAAAAAGAGCAGGAAAAGGAAACAGGATTGATTCATTTCCAGTTTACATGCAGAAAGGAACTCATGGTTTTGTACTGAAGCTTCTGACTGGGTGACGTTTCAGTTTGCTGGATGTCTAAGCGCTCTCTAAAGACACTGATATAAAAATCCTGCTTCCCAGTTTTGATCGTCCCGTCCGTGAGCTCCCGTGAGTCTAAAATAGAGTATGTTGCTCATTTTGAGTATTTGTACATCAAAACCACTCCCTTTGTTCTTGCTATCAAATATCAAAATATTTTTCATTATGAATTCAGGGACACATATAAAAAGTATCCAATCAGACAAACATATAATCAGGATTTCTACTATTATACTAGACAGCGAGACAGTTTGGTTGATATTCATGTGCAAATGCAAAGGATGTTTAATCAAGCGTGAGGAAGCCGCGTCCCTTGAAAACAGCAGGAAATCGACCTTTTCACAGCAGGCGAGGATGAAGCGCTGCCGAATCTTCAGAGATACAGATAAACACGTCTGTGACTCTATGCAGAGAAGGCTCGGTTCCATGGGCTGCAGAGGCTCCGGGGCAGCGAACCTGTTCGGCCACTACTTCAAAAACCCAGCAATCGCTGCGAGGACCTGTGCTTCAAGAGGCCCGGACAGGCACCAATTCCAGTTTAGGCGTTGTGGTTAGCCTCTCCAGCACTTGCACAAAGCAGCCATGTCAGCTAGTTTGAGCCTTTGGCCTGGAAGCCAGAGCTATCAGCCGATGGCTCTGGCCCCTTGTTATTAGGATTTCCATTTATCTAGAAACCGGTCGGGCCAATCTCAACCATTTATCTCAAATGGGGCCATTTTGATACGGTGACTGATAGAGGAGCACCGCTAGAGCATTGCTGTTTACAACTAAGATGGCTGGCGCTGATATTCAATATGCTACCATGACAGTGCTAAATAAAGTAGACTGTACTTGTCTCCAATCGCGCTTCCGCCACGGTCTGTTTACATTTTTATGCCACTCCCTATGGCAACATGTTTGGTTGCTTTGACTTAAAAACTACTGATAAGCTCATTGAGAAATTCCAGACCCATGTGCACAGGTAATGTGAGCCTCACTGCTACTGATGAGCAAGGCGTTGTTCGTTCCATCATCAAGTTCATTGATATCTGATCCGAAGGTATGTTGCTCCGTTTAACTCGCCTTTAGCAATGAACCCATCCAAGAGCTCTACAAGGTTACACAGCTGTAGCTGTTGTAACCACATCTGGTGTTTGCTGAGCTCTGGGAACATCATTGATCATTGAACAGGTTGAGTGTTTCCCCTCCCGTTGCCTCCAACTCCCACCTGGAAGGAGCCACCTTAGGGGAAACGCAGGACTGTAAACAAACCTTCAAGTTACCTAGAAGTATTTGTAAGAAAAAAAATATGGCCCAAACTGTCTCCTGTGAACATCAATCACAGTTTCTGCTTCATCTGGACCAACAACAGGTGTACTATAAGAGATTATATCAACATCACGGCTGCACTCAGTTTAGGAGTGACCTTCGAAATAAAGCAGTTTAACTCATCTGGAACTGCTGTAATCTAAACTGTATACAGCTTGTCTGCAGGGACGCCACTGTGTTTCCAGATTTAAGTAATTACTCATCAACACTAATCAAAACCAAATAAGTGCCGTGCTGTATTTAAGAGGATTTACCTTATGCTGTTGAGGAGATGCTAAACTAAACAGGTGTATTAAGAATAAAATAAATATGGTATACTGGCTTTGGTGCATGATGGATGTATGTAAAACACAGATAGTTAGACAGACAGCTTCACACATTTCACGGTTTGGTTTAAATAAATGGAGCAAACGCAGGAGCGCACACATGAACGCAAAATACAGACAGCGGGTAATTAAACACACCAAGAGACAGCAGCATGTGCACACACACAGGTCCTCAGTCAGCTACATGCATAAACACGCGCACACACACACACACACACACACGCTGGACTGAAGCACTAATTACAGGGTTCATTAGGAAAGTAGAGGCCTGATCATCTGACAGCTATTCTCCAGGCCCCACTGGTGCTGAACAGGTAAACACAAAGAATCAGGACACACACACAATATACCGTGTCAGAATTTAATTTGACTAAGGAATAGATTTGTCCATTCACATCCACTTTAAATCAAGGCCCTCCATGTACAGATGAGCCATTAGCCTGTTGCAGCCTCACGAAGCTGCTACTGCTGTAAATAACTACGACATACGACGTCATCTGAAGGCGTCAAAAGTCAGGCGTTTTGCGTTCCACCTGAAAGCGGGCTTAAAAGCTGCCATGAAAGCCTCCACCTGCCTGCCCGCTCTCTCAATGTGATGAATCATACAAATGGGGGAAACGGAGCAAACGTTCAGTCTTTCATCAAAGGCATTCATAGTTTTTGACTTGAAAAATAGGTCCTTGAAGAATGAGTTTGCCTACATTCACAGCTTCTGCACACCTTCCAATAACTGTTTTAAGTAGGGATCCTTTAATATGTGGTACCTGCTGGTCTGATCTGAACCTTTATCAATACTTTTAATTACCAAAACGTGGATTAAAATGTATCTGACAAAGGATCAAAAGCAACTTGATCCAAATGCTAAAGATCCTGATTCAAAACTATTAAGTTGATCAACTTTAATTATTAAGGAAAGAAGACATCACTTCGCTGGAGTTGTTGGGTTTGCAAAAACACAACCAATTCAGCGT
This sequence comes from Rachycentron canadum, assembly GCA_038496675.1. Taxonomy (NCBI): domain Eukaryota; kingdom Metazoa; phylum Chordata; class Actinopteri; order Carangiformes; family Rachycentridae; genus Rachycentron; species Rachycentron canadum. Next base: position 4,458,048 of record CM076667.1, read on the forward strand.
TTGCACAGTGGTGTGACACAGTGGAACCTCACTTATCTCACAAACACAAGCCACTGTGGCATAAAACCGCAGCTCATCCGTCCAGATCCTCACTCACCAACGTGCTTCAGATGCTACGTCCAAATTCTCTTCTTTTCTTTGCTAGTTTGGTTCTGTCCTCACCCGAACTCCCCTGATTCTGTGCCCCGGGCTCACTTGGCCTGCTTTTCACCACGCCTGCCACGTTCGGCCTCGCCGACCCTCTGTATTACCAGTTTGGATAGCTGATCCACGGTCCCGCCTTCAGCCCTCTGCCCGTTTCCTTCCCTCTCCAATTCCACTGTAATCAAGCCATCAGATCCATCTACAGTCAAGTTACCATAAATTACCATTAACTCCTTTGTCTCCTGGGCTGTGTTTGCATTTGGGACCAAAAACCGAGTCTATACACAACAAGCATCTGTCCTCGTATTTACAATTATGCCACCCAAAGTTTTACTTAAACTCAACCAAACACAACATGGTTTGTACAAGAGGAAATAAATTGGTTTGCACGGATGAACTTCTGTCTGTCTGTCTGTCTGTCTGCTCACAGCTCTGGAAGCTGTTTGTGGCAGCATCAGGGGAGACAGGAAAAACTTGAATTTTGAGTTAGGGTTAGTTTAGCTGCCATTGGTTTGAGTTCAATCCTTCCTTCAGGGAATTTTCCATCCATAGCACAGTAATATCATAATCCACAGTAATATTATAATGCTCATTCTGCAATACACTGCTACAGATGCCCACAAATAGCAGCGTAAGATTTCAGCAGCTCGTACAATTCGATGAAGCCAGTAAAAATAACCAACCTCCTCATATTTCCATCAGTCCCATTCACCAGCAGAGTCCCTGTTGCTATGAGGTAACCATGGCAATACTGACAAGGCTCTGCCTTTGCCGTCCATGGTGGAGAAAGAGCAGAGCACTCAGCTCATCACAAAACAGCATCTGGATAATAATCACCGCATCACTGATCACTGCCAGCTCTGGTTCTGGAGACCGCAAGTTTCACTGTGTGGAGAGGAGCTAAAAGTTTCATTTGCCCGCGGCCACTGTCACTCACGTTTGAATAAGCACCGGGGTTTACAGGAAATTATTCTGTCCCCTTCTTGGTTCTGTGCTGCTGATCTGGGCATATGTTCAAACGTGATGCGTGAAAACGAGAAGTGGTGGAGAAGCCGGTGAACTTTGACTCGATTCTATCTTACAATAACGCAGCATTTATTAAAGACGATCAGTCATCGAAGCAATCATTAATACTGGAATTATATTTAAAAAAAAAAAAACACTTAATTGAGTGGGTCCTGCTTGTTATTGTAAACTTTAGTATTACTTGTTGAATATTTGATGTTAGTGTTGGACTCCTACTTTGCTACTATGAGACTAAATGCAGACTGTACAGGAGGAACAACTGTGATGAAAACTGCATGGAGACGTGCTAATAGAATTGCAAATATCAGTGCATCCTCATTCTGGTACGCCCACACAGCAAGCTGATGACAGCATGGCTGAGAGAAACTAATACACTGAAGCACATGCATCTCTACCAGCCAGGGTTTATTTCTACACTGCAGCAGCAGAGGGTTATTAATACTGACACTACAGAGATAAAGGTTCTCACACAATGAGCAGGAGGCCTGTGACATGCACACCTGAAATAAAGGTAATTACCTCTCCAGTGTACACTGAACCACTGAAGCGGTCTCTATCTGTGACTGCATTAACACCTACTGTGCAGGTCCATCAGCGGTGAATATGTTTGTGCCGCAGCACCATGAAGATGTTCTTCTACATTATCTGGTGAATAAAGTGTCAAAGGGACAAGACACACTCAGGACACATACCGGGCACAAAAACACATAAAAATACACAATGTGGCTAATGTTTCCTACGCGAGTCCACATACTGCCAGTAAGGAAACATCAGGATTGATGCATAAGGACTCGCCATCTCCTGGTATTGATGTGCATCGTTAATGGTTATCAAACCTCCACACACACACACACACACACACACACACACACACACACACACACACTGCAGAGAAGCATCTATTTTCAATAAATTCCCACCCTACTGCACCTTAAAGGAAGTAGATCAACAAGACTTTCATGACTTTCTACTGGGTATGGACCTAGAGTCACATGCAATTGGGGGCTGCAAATTATTATACTACATAACAATCTGCTAATGTGGTACATTCATTGTTCTTTTATCATCCATTAATGTCATTATTTTTGGTCTGTAAAATGCCAGAAAATAATGATAAAGGGTCCAAGGTGAGGAGATCATAAACTGTCCAACTGTGTGCGATAAATGACTAAAATGATTATGTGATTGTCAAAATGTTAATTATTTTTCTATGTGTGTTTATTAACTGGCTAACGCTACTAGTGACATTTGCAAAATGTATTCCCTTCGATCTCTTGGCATCTCAGGTTGAACACAGTCCCTTTCCCTCCTTGTTTGTTCAGCTTCCTCAAACGCATTAAAGTCTGGGAACCACCACTACTGGTGACGAAACACAAATGACCTATTAATTTATTAATAATTGATAACTGCAGATGGGTATTGTCAGGGTAGTCTGGTCAAAATGATACAGGTTGGCCACGGCGGGGGCCGCAGCTGACCCAGTGGCTGTTGTTTCATTTCAAAACCCAATGTGTTGTGATCCAGAGTCAAAGCAACAATAACAGAAAAGAAAACGGTTATCTAAGGTACAGGTAAGTCTGTCCCGCCATCCACTTCACACCCATCCTCCCCTGCCCGCTCCTCTGTCACTCTGCGTTAACGGTACATGAATGTCATCCGGGAATAACTGTCAGAAGGACTTGACAGCTTAAGTGATGATTTGGTGGCGTTCAAGCGTTGAAAAATGTCTGAATCCCTTAAGATGTCATGGCTAAAGTTCTACGCTGACAGGATTGCTGCAAATAACCTTTTTCTGTCATCCACTAATATCTTGATTATTTCGCCCGTTTAATGTTGGAGGAAAAAAGTTGTTCACAAGGTCAAAAATCCTTGTTTGTCTGATGCACATTTAGGCACTTGACGTTGATCACTACTCTACTCGTTTCCATGCTTCAAACACACGTGCTGTAGACTATTTAAGTTCGATGCTCTCTAATTTCTACATTCAAACCCTCCTACTGCCCACTGCCCCTTGTGTCTTTCAGTCTCTTCCTTTATTTTAGCTATACCTCACCCTCACGGCTCACCCATTATTGCCTCTTTGTGCTTTTTACGTCTCCTCCTTTCCTCACACTGCTCTTTCCCTCAATTTTCCCCATCGACCCTCATTCTTCCTCCCCCTCCCATTTCCTCGTCTTCCCCTGCACCTCAACTAGGTGTTATAAATCCCTCCCAGGTGCAGGTGTCTTATTAGATTCTTATAGGCCGTCTCTCCGTGCTCCACTCCAATAAATCATTCACAGGCCCTGTGGCTACAATAGCCCACATCTGCATCTGAATAACAATATCAGCACATAGGGACGAGCGAGCTCATCCTTTTGGATCATTCTCAGTCGGGGCACTGAGTGAGTTATTGTTTGCTCACCCTGTACTATGGAACGTCTGGAAAACACAATGGGTGTTAATTAGGTTTTAAATTCACTGCTGTTGGTTTGCTCTGTAGCCTTGAACTCAGGAGTTCTGCCAAGTGAGTCACTGAGACTTAAATTAATTTGAAGCCGTTATCAGTTGTTTCAATATATCAGTTAAAAGCCCCATTTGGGAAAGTAAGAACATTCTTAATGTAGGTGGGTGTGAGAAAATATTAAACATGCTCCACTGGAACCCGCAAACAACTGGAAGGCAGAACATTACCAAATAACTGAGGGTTTTCAAAGTCTGAATGCTTACATGTACAACATCCCATTAAAAAGGCACCCTGTGGATGTAATGACTAACACCACATTAAAGCAATCCTTTTATAATGGGTTTGTGTTCTGTCTGTGTCTCTTACGCAGATTGATTTTTTTTTTGTTTTATGATCCACTGAGTGTTTTAAAATGAAATGCAATGCCCTCCTAAAAACCTTTAGTCCAGCCATGATTTGACACTGAGTAACTTACTTTGCATGATCTGATTTTTTAAATTTATTTTACATAACGCAACTTTACTTCTTGTGTTTTAAAGGTTTGGTTGTTTTTTTTTTTAACTTTCTGATAATTTTGAGCTTTTTATTGGAGGTTTTCGATGTGCTTTTGGACTCCACCATATATATATATTTGTAGATACATCACACATTCTCCTTTAGCCACCAAGCCTCTATGTGGGCAGACTGAAATTTGATTGACTGCTGAGCCCAAAGGGACATGGAGAGACCATGTAAACAAATCTGTGCTATTAAATGCAGCTTATAAACAAGACAGACAAGGTAGTGTTAAATTGTGGTTAGTGGTGCTGAAGAATAACCGAAGCTCAACGCAAAGAAGGAAGTTCTCTATTCATTTACACATTCACCTACAATAAATTCTGATATTTTGTTACATTGCTCATACACTGGGTACAAAAAAAAAAAAAAAAAAACACATTATGTCCTGAGCAATGTTTACACATGGATTTTCATATTCAAGCCCTGTGTTTTACTGTATAAAATGGGGAAGTCGACTGTGTTTCAACTGTTGAACTTTTCCAAGTCATGCCACTTCTGAGTGTGGACTCATGCAGTGCCAAGATGTTTCTTAGGGGTTGTATTCACACTGAATGGCAGCCTGCTGTGTCTAAAGAGTTTGGGTGCTTATGTGTGAAAATGGGGGTTAGTGCCAAACCGTCTAAACAGATTAATGTTGACATTTTGCAAGGACATTTTAAAGCTTCTCAGTCTACAAATGTCAGAGTGCAGCGACTGTAGAAGAAATGCAGGAAAAAAGGGTTAAGGGCAAGGTTTTCAGCGTTCAATGGTAAAATGTAAATAGGCTGTCAATTCATGTCTTTTTAGCTAAAAAGATACGCAAACAAATAAATAAATGTAGATACTGCACTCTGGATAATAGTCTGTATTGGGGTAACAGTCTGTAGCTTATAGCCATCAAATGTTTCTATCTGTCTGAGTACTATTAATACTCATACAGATATTATCACTATAATACATTATTTTACAATTTAATATGTAACAACTTAAGTTGTCAAGCAGCTCAGGTAAAAAGACAACTATTTATACATACATAACCAAATCTCAAAAAATTTAAATGGCAGCAACTGAGATCTATTAAGCTAGTTAGCTTTAGCAAAACTTTAGCTGTTTTTCTTTTGCTTGTTTGTTCTTTTTTGTTTTAATATGTGAATAACAAACAGTTTATTTTCATTTAACAACTAGGGCATCAATAACTAAACTTAACTGTAGTTTTAACTAAGGCTAGCCGCAGCTAGCTCTCACACATTAGCTTGCACTTGATTCCTTGGGCTTTGGCTGTCTGGTTAGCTTTCTATGGCTAAGTGCTCAGTAAGTGTCCTACAGATAACTTCAACATTTCTATGAGAAAGTATGTCTTATATTGTAGGGCAGATATCACAAAGTCAACAGCTTGTGAATCTAGAACTACAACATTAAATAAAACGCAGTCAGTGCGTTTTTCCTTGCGCAAACTGACGTTAGCACCACGCTTCCCCTATGTATCTGTTAATTGCTTGTTGAAGGAGGCATTAGCACGACAGCTAATCTGGTCACAGTCTTCTGGGGTCTCAAGCTGCTAATTAGCCAGTGTCACCGTCGGCTAATTATGCAACAGTCACATTATTGCAATTTGCAAATATGATGCGTGTTTGTTCAAATCACGAAACCATGACTGCCCTTCACGTTCTGTATCAAAAATAATAATCCAAAAAAAATTTTAAATAAATCAAATGGACTTTAAAGGCAACGCCAAAGCACGGAAAGTGCCTAACTGACCTTATTATGAACCGCTGAGAGTTTATCACCTTTAAGTATTGTAATGGGGTCTCTGTCTTTTTCCAGTGAGTGCAGCTTGATAAATAATAAAGAGAACACAGTGCTAACAAGACAAGTGAGCGGCTGAGCTACGTCAACTTGATGTACTGACTTGACTTGTACGGACACGTGAAAACGCGAATTATGGAACATTCACTGCATACATTGGAGGACATGACAGATCTGTGTGCCCCTACAACCAGCCTTCAAAACAAGAAGTCGTTTTTAGCGCATGAAGACAAACATGTCTGTCAGAGCCGCTGCATCAAAAAGCACACTTTGCTCCGAATCGATACGCAAAGGAAGAGAAATAATGATGGCTTTTATCTGTCATCAATATGGGCTGGTACCGTGGGTTCCTTTTTGAGGCTGGGGTGATGAGCAGTCTATCCCGGCTGGCAGGAACAAGGGACGTGACAATGTGGAATGAGAGTCTGGTTTCTAAGAAGCTGTCAGGTAGAAATCATTGAGTACTGAATTTACTATTCACTCACACACACACACACACAAGAACAAATGGTTCACAGTAACAATATGCTGCTCTCAACTTTGATTTCAACCAATTTTTTTTTTTTTTTTTCTTCCAACAACAACAACAACAACCTATTATTATCAAGTATTAAGCTGAAACTACCTTTTAGTTAGTTTTGGCTTGTTATGTTTGAATCTTGCTCTGTGTCCTCTGGACATAGAACAAAGTCAGCTGTGTGCTAGAGCCCCACCACAATAACTTTAAAAGATATTACGATTTTTTAATTTTTAATTTTTTTTTTCTCTATTATGTCAAGGTAGAAAAGCACAGTTGTAAATGATAATAAATGAGGGCCAGATAACATTTAGCTGCTTCAGTTTCAGGCTCCTCGTAATGTGCGTACTGGATCACTGTCAGAGTGTGAGCCCACTTGAATGTTATTAGTAAAACCAGTCGCCTTCTGACTATGAAAAATTAAAGGCGCCACGGGAAAAGCCAATAAGTCAATGGGGTGTTTACGGCTTGCTCCACTCCACTTTGGTTTCCTGTCGGGAAAATGTAACGCTCAGTTGGGTTTAGTGCGGTGCAAACTAGGCTTGGGTCTAAATTGGATAATATGGATTTACGCAATATTTCCTAACCCTCATTTCACTGCTTTGCTGACTGTACAATGTATTTTGTCATATGACAAACTTAATACTGCCGTTTCAAGACAGTATCGTTTATAACCAAAAACATAATAATGGAATTGTATATTAAATTACATTAGATTACAAAAAAAAAAAAACATATGATAATATTGTGAATTGTGAGTTCATTTATTTTGGATATCGCCCAAGCACAGTGTAAACTTCCTTAACCTCACTAAAAAAATCAGCTAATGATATGCTGGCCTTTGTCCTTGGATGTTACTACTGTGGTTAGGGACCTAATTCAGCAGGCATGTCACGGCTTAAAGCATTACATTTTTACATTGACACTGACTCTTTTGACACTTTTATCCAAAACAAAGAACAAATGAGGGTCATCACTAAAGCGTCAGTGCAGTAGCAAACCTTAGTGTGAGTACTACGTTCTAAATTTACTCAATAAAGGAAAGTGCAACAATATCAGATAAAAAAGTGCATATTAAGTGCAGCTTGGGCATGTTATGGTGTTCGAGACGTTACCAGACAAGGAGCTCTCTGCAGATAAACCAGCTATTCAACACATTTGGTTCTGGGAAGACAAGAAACTCCCACAACACTTAAACGTCGTGGTTTACTGAGTATCCCAGTTCCTGCAGCCGCCCCCTTGCAGCCACCTTTAACATGTGGGGAAATCCAAAGCTTGACAGAGCTGCCGTGCCCAGTTACCGCACTGCTTCGTACTGTCGTGCCAGGCCATCGGCGGACGCCTGCTGTTCAGCAAACAGTCAATTCAACCGACCCCTATAGAAGCGGACCAGAAGCTGAGGACTTTGTATTCCAAACATCGACCACTCAATTTTTACATCCCACTTTCATTACAGACTACATGGATACAAGTCATTAAAGTGACAGCTGAATTCTTGGAAATGTTTGTTATTTTTCATCAATTCTATGATCACTTGTCAAAAGGGATTCCTTCAGGGTTAACTTGTCAGTGCATGAATCAGGAACCTTTTATGGTTCATTAATATTTCTTTTTTTTTTTTGTTGAAGTTTATGTGCGCCATAACTCAGAAATACACAGAAATGTGAACGTCCACAGCTGTGTTCATAAATCAGATCCCCCCCCCCACCCCAAAAAAAAAAAAAAAAAAAAATCACTGTTTAAAAGTTGAGTTTCCAACAAAAAGTTTCACTGACTATATTAGAAATGCTTTCATATTCAGAGGCCCAGTGCCCTTTGGCTGCCTCTATATACGCATTTTTACACCACACTCTGACACGTGCACACACACACGCGCACACACACACACACCAGCACTCATTTGTTGTATGGCGTTAGTTTGCCGGGGGGCGAGTGTGCTGGGTGATGAGTGTTTTTGTCAGGGCTGCTGCAGGGAGAGGCCTGCCCCTGCACAGAGAGACACTGGAGAGAAAGCCCAAATATGACAAGGACACACACACACACACACACACACACACACAGACACACACATATATATTCCCTATTACTACACTCACTGTTAAAAAAGAAAATGTCCACCCAAATACTGAATTTCCTCAGATGTGTAGGGACCGCTCATGTGTGGCATTTTTTTTCCTCGAGCTCGACCACTCAAAGCGCTCCACGATATACGCCACTTTCACCCAGTCATACATCACACCCGTGCACTGATGGAGCAGACATCGGGTACAGTTTGGGATTTAGGCCCAAGGACACCGACATGTGGAGGAGGAGGAGTCTGGGATTGAACCACCGAGCCCAGCTAACTCTAAAATATATAAATAATAAGAGGAATAACAATAATAAAAATATTGCAATTGATTAATAAATGTTCATGATTGACTATCTTACAGAGAGAGAGAGAGAGAGAGAGAGAGAGAGAGAGAGAGAGAGCTCCACCGGTCGCTCCGCCTTGCATCCTTGTATTTTGCAGTGCCTCCTCCAGCAGACTGCAGCATCAAACAGGACCCTGTCCACCACAGACTGGGAGAACATCTGCAGCATCCTTGCACAGATGTTAAAGGACCTGAGCCTCCTTAAGAAAAAGAGCCGACTGTGGCTTCCTGTGTTCATGGACCAGTCCGACTTGTTGTCCAGGTGCACACCTACATATTTGTAGGTTGTAGGATGTCCACCCCACGAATGTTGACTGGCTGAAGAGGGGGCTTGGACCTTTGGAAATCCACTACCATTTTCTTTTGTCTTTGAGGTTTTCAGTAGGAGGCAGTTTTTGTGACTCCAGTCACTGAAGGCTTTTGTCAGATCCCCAGTATTTCTGGATGAGGCAGGACTGAGAATTGTATTTTAAGTCCACTGTGTACAATGTGAACAGGCACGGAGCCAAAACAGTCCCTTGTGGAGCCCCCGTGCTGCTCATTACTGTCTCGGAGACACGGTTCCCCAGCCTGACAAACTGTGGCCTTTCTGTCAGGTAATCTGTGATCCGGGAAACAGAGGAGGGGCCCACTCCGAATCTCTTTGAGCGCGTCTCCAAATGTGATGGGTTGGATGGTGTTGAATGCACTTGGGGGTGGGGGGGTGGGGTGGGGGGGAATTAAAGAACATAATCCTCACATAAGTGCCAGATTCTCCCAGATGAGAGAGGGCACGGAGGAGCGTCATTCACTCCAGTGTGTTCTTTGTATGCAAACTGCAGGGGCTCCAGTGTGTCTTTGACCTCGAGTCTTTGTAGGCATAAAAGCAGCCGCTCCAGGACTTTAATGATGTGTGAACTGAGTGTTTGTAGCCATTTAGTTCTAGACCTGTGTAATAAGTAAGCTCAATATCTTTGGGTAGTTTGGGCAACCTGATTTGACTTGTCTTGAATTTAACTTTTCAATTGACCACATATCAACCAATATATTTAGTGGCTGGTGGTTTCACACATTAAGTATTCGACAGTGATTATCTCTCAGATTTATAATTCTGTAACTGCCAACTGTCAACCAATCACAGCCAAGACCTTTAACTGCCACAATCTGTTGAGGGAAACGCAGCCACATCTAACACGTCCGATCAGCGTTTATCAAAATCTGCAGATTAAACAAATAAAAGGCTTTCGCTGATAAGCAACGGCGGCCTTCACAGGTAGTCGAAGCTGCCAATCTTATGCGAGAGGAGAAGTAAATCCAAAGTGCTGCTACCCTCTGATGGCAGAGCTCCAGTCGCCGGCACGGAAATACATCAAATGCAAATGGAAGCATATCTCTGTCCTAACTGCACGCTCAGACTCCAGCATGACTAACTAAACCTATAACGGGCCAAATGATTGTTACCGTAACAACTTCATTGTCTCACTCTCCCCCTGCTGAAACGCTCTCCCTCCTTCCAGCTCCCTCCATTGTTCTAACTCGCTGCTGTCTCTGCTGAGCTGCCTGCTCGTTAATCTGGATACAGAATTGCCTCGTGTACATTGCGGCTCGCTCTCTTCTCTCTCGCTCTTTTCCTCCTTCAGTTACATCCTTCGAGTCTGAGATTTGGTGAAAAGATGTGACCCCCCCCCCCCCCCGACCAGGTTTTTGATGCCAGAATTGCGCGCGTATTCCTCAAACATTGTACACGAAGTCTGTAGAATAACTTCGACCCGGTGGCCAATCCAAGTGATTCTTAGGGTTAGGGGCTCCGCTCCCTGCTTATCTGGAGAAAGTCAGGACATGAGTCTAAGTCCAACACCAGCAAGAGAAAAACCTCAGGGGCTTTAACCAAATCTCATTGTCTTTGCCAGCTCAACTAAAGATACTTTAGTTGTTATATGGTCTTTGTTCAAAGATGTTCGTCCAAAATGGCTCCGTAGTTTATTTACTACATGAGCCATTTTTCAAAGATCGTGTATAATAATTAAAAAAGGCTTTTATTTCCCCCCTTTCACTTCAAAAATCAACCAAATACATAATGTATCTATGGCGCCCAAACCTATCCATGGCATGCACGCTGCTTTCTGCCAGCAATCCCACAATGCAGTGCTCAGCATTTTACAGATGCAAAGTAACAGTTGCACAGCTCTGCACCTGGCAGTGACTATGCAAAGCAGATGATGATTAGTAAGTGTCTGAAATCTCAGTTCGCGGCTCAGTGAAGCTTTGAGCGAGCGAGGGAGCGATTTCACGCGCAGACACGGTCGAGGTCAACACCTCAGTCACATGACGACGAGCGACAAGGAGATTTCACCCGCTGACGAAGACTGAGGTGGGCGGGTAAAAGGGGTGGGGGTGGTGTGGGGGAGCACAGCTCCAATCCTACATCCTCCCACTTCGTGATGAGTGACTCTGTGCACTCGCAGCTGCGGAGGGAACTCTTCCTTCATTTGGAAGGGGCGGGGCTTGAGGACGCGCTCGCCTTTCCCAAACAGAAACAGGAAACTGGCTGTTGGCCAAAATACTTCAGAAAGGACATTGTGATATTTATCTAAAAGAAAATCTAATGCTCACTACTGACAAAGATATAAAGGTATGAACAATGACACTCATTACACCTTGTTGCATGCTTTTTTTCCCCATTTGCCTTAATGTGAGATTAATGTGTGCATGAAAACAGTTTGTCACTTGTCTGTTTGAGATGAGAGAACATATTAATATCCTTTGGCAATGACTCACATTTGTAGGTGTGATGGTTATTTATTTTGGTTAATTTGACTTAGGTTTGGTATTAGGATATTTCTTTTTTACAGCATTAATAGGATCTTTATTTCAACAAGACTCAACTGCACAGTTTTGTCTATTTCTTAGTTAAGGTGTGTGTGTGTTATCCCCTTGTTATCAGCCTGTGTGTTCCGTTAGGTCAGTTGGTACGTTGATAGTTTCGTTTAGTGCTGTTACTTTGACCTCTTTTGTGGGTCAAGGAGTTTGTTGCTTGTATTTTTACTCGTTTTAGGTAAATAAAACAACAATTTCCAGCTTGTGCTATTTCATTTCATCCACCCTGGACTCAAAACCGGTGCTGCACACCTCCAGTCGCCCACTGTTGGAAGACTTTGTATCCCACTCTCCCTTATTGGACCTCTCTATGCAGACAGAATGAGAGTCGGTAGCGTTGGAACTGGGCTGTGGTTGAAAGCTCAGGAACAAGGAAGCAACTGGAGTATTTACACTCTACTCCAGGAATATTATTTTTTTTTATTTCATAAGGACTTCACAGATTACATAAAAGTATACCCACTAAATGAATTCTATTGAAGGGATATATGACAATGTGCTGGCACCCCTTCAGTTTAATGGCTGTAGCTACCGGCTGTTGGGTTTGTTGAGCTGACTCAGATGTGTGAGCACAGCTACACCGGGAACAGAGGGAGCACTGAACGGAGGAAGCGAAAGGATGTTGTCAACTCTCCTGGTGTTTAGTTGAGTTTGTCCTCCGTCCTCCGCCCCTCCGCGCCCCCCCTCCCCCCAGGCTTCCTTTCGGCTAATTACCTTACAGCCTCTCCAGTGCTTGGGGGTTATACCGGCTGTGATGAATAAGAATATTAAACTGGAGCAACTCGTGTTTTTCAAATGCCGCTTTCTGACGGGCGTTTCCTTCACGCTGTCCCGCTGAACGAATCAAACACGTCTTCTGTCCTGATGCGTCTGTCCGAGCTGGGGTCCGACACCGTCGGGAGGTAAATGTTGCTCTGGATCTCGGTGCTGAACTTGTTAATGTTGTTATTTTTAGTCTCACGACTACCACAGCTATGCACAGATTGCCGCCGCCGCTGCTCTCCACACAAAACTCCAGGCCACAGTTAGCTCTTGTTATGTTTTCTGACAGACTGCGTGGGCAGTTGACTGCTCTCCGTGTCGCTGCCGCTCACTTCTTACAATGCGTCGTTAATCAGAGTCCTCTTGAATTATCCATTCAGCTGTTCCTGTGCCCGCCACCGCCGTCTAGTTGCTGATGTGCCGCCACCGTCCCACTGTGGAGGTAGTTGGCGACAGGAGGATGATGACTAACCTATCATCCCCCCCGGTGTGCAGCTCCTTTGGCGACAGGCTGCTGCGCCCGCTGTGTGCACAGGAGAGACGCTGCAGATGCTGTCTTTGCTTCCTGCTGCTGTCACACTGATTGTGTCCAAATTCAGGGGCCGCATCCTTTCGAGGCTGCCTTTAAAAAGACGGATTCCAACAGGTGGCTCTTTCACGGCCCAACCAATCCCAAGATTCATTGTGCGCCGGTAATGACAATGATAAGGCAGCCAACAGCGTTTTCTGTTACATGTAAGTATTGGGCTTCGGCTCAGCTCAACAGCTAACAGGGCAACTGATAAAGCCAAGGGCCTCTGCAGCTGAAGTTTGTGTGAAAGGCTGCTAGGTGACAGGAGCTGAGCTTTGCAAGGCAACGATAAGAGCGGGCACAGCTCTTGCCTCCGTGGTCTACGACAGCTACAAAGGGCCGCCCCTCCGGAGACGGCATCCTTCGGAGGATGCAGTCGGTGAAGGTGTGGTCCCCGAATTGGCTAATGCCTCAGCATAAAAACACACACGCACACACACAACAGGACCAACACTATCCAATTATTCCTTTTCTGAGTGGAACATTTGTTTCACACTTTTTAGCGTGATTTTTTTAGATGGCTAGGCTTAAGCAAAGTGCATCCAGACAAACACAGCTTAGTTGTTTAAGAGAGGCAAGTCCCTTGTTTAACAGTGCGTCTACATGTGCAAAACTCTTTGACCTAGGGCCTCTCACCTTCTCGTAGTACTCCACGTTCTTCTCAGCAGTAGATATAAAGGCTGATCTGAGGTCGGTTCTCATGCTGCTGTGCCAGCGGGACCAGTCTCCCTTCAAGGCGTTGTTAGCCAGCTCCACCCGGTCTGCCAGAGCATCCACCTCCTCCTGCAGCTGCCAGTCAAACACACAGAAGCCACGGATGAACAAAACAAATCATCTGACAAACACAACACAGCGAATCGAACGTCCATCCACTTTTTTCAGGCATTTTGAGACGGGGTAGTCAGTGAGAGAGAGGGTGGGTGACACGCAGCAAAGGGCCACAGGTTTGATTCAAACCCAGGCCGCTGCATTAAGGACAAGGCCTTCGTGGTACACGCTCTGCCAGGTGAGCCACCGTGGCACAGCCTTATCATCAGAGGCTCTTACTTTTCCCTGCGTGGTCGGCTCAGATGGCTCGTTTCATAATCCACACCCATTAAATATTCATACAACACCTCCTGCTCTGTTTGTGGTAAAGTTTCATTCACAGAAATGGTAAAAAATAAAAAAATTAAAAAAAAAAATAGAATTTCCACCGTGTGGTTTTCTGCCTCCACCACACACATTACAACGCTGTTTGTCCAGAGTCGTATAAAACATTAGAATAATGGCTTAAAAGCGTTTAGTGAGGTCACACTGACCTTTACCACTAAAATGTAATCAGTTTGTCCTCGAGTCCAAATCAATATTTGTGCCAACTTCGAAGGCGTTACTGAGATATCCACAAGAATGTGACAAACATACACACGTACGTACGGACAACTCCAGGACAATAATGTCTCTGTTGCAGGCACAGAGGCATTCAAGAAAAACATCTGCAGCTTGTAATCCTGCTTTTGGAAATCTGCAGACTGTAGCAGTGTCAGCAGCAGCATTACAGAGAGCGAGGAAATATACAGAGAGAAAGATACAGAGAGAAAGCCCCCGACGCGAAGAAGAACATTACATTAACACGAGAGATGGTCAAGGGTGCACAACAAGGAGAGGATGAAGAGGATGAAGGTGCAGAGGCAGAACTCAGACTAAGTACGTGGCTTATGTGATCAGCCTGGACTGAAGAAAGAAAACGCGCAAAAAAAAACGGTTCATACAAGCGTCTTGCATCAGGACCACTGTTTTTTCAAGTTGTATGTGCCCTTTAATTTTAAATCTTTTAAAGAGTGGTTCACAGTAAAAATGCAGATAAGATTAAGATGCTTTCAAAAAGACTTGGCATGTAAATGTACGACGCTGAGGTGTGACTTGGTCTGCTTCTCCTGGGACGCAGCTTCAATCATAAGTAATCTTTAAACCGACTGCTTTCTTGTCTGTTTTGTTGCGTGTGCTGACACACAAAGAGTTAATTGGCCGCACAGTTTTATTGCTTTTAGATAAAAAGTTAAAAAAAAAAAAAAAAGTCCTGGGCAAAAGCGGTAAAGTGAAAGGCCCGTCTTTATTCTGAGCACACGTCCGCTCTTAATTGTCATTATTGGTTCTTTAATTATTGAAGCATTTATTTATTTGTCTAATAAAGCTGCCTTCACAGAAAGCCTTTTACAGGAGCGCTAAATCTGACACATAAACCCAAACAACAGAGTGGGAGCAAATGGTAAATGGCAAATATAATACAAATTTGTATTTACACAAATACAAAAGAAAACACATACAGGACAATGCAAAGCATATACTGCATGGGCGACCCAAGTTTAAAGCTGCGTTAGTTGATATTTTGTGTGAAGCATGGATCAAATGGCCATGTGTAATGTGAGAGGCAATTTAAAAAAAAAAAAAAAAAAAAAAAAAAAAAAAGCCTGTGCATTTGGTTGCGTTGTGACTGTTTTCACTGTTGTGTGTGGATGAAGACGTTTTCTGAATTTGTTGTTTGCATGCGTTTTCTTTAATCGCAGTGCGGTGTGTGTGTTAAATTGTAGTGCTCTCAGGGACATCGCAGGTTTTATTAAAAGGTTGCATTTTTAATTCTCCTGAGTTACTGAACCAGAGACCTTGAGCGCTTTCATAAGGTCTAATCACCGGAGGAGCCTGCTCGTTTAGTCTTTTATGGATAAATATCCAATATTAGGCAATTTAATGAAATGATTAAAATGTAAAATGTTTATTTCCTTTACTACATGATAGCGGTGAAATCTTTTTGGCCTCCTACCCCAAATTATACCATAGATCATCAAGAGACCCTCAAATTTTTACAATAACTTTAACTCATTCCACCATTTTTTTTTTTTTTCCCCCACATTCAGCTATTTGCAGCATAAACAGCGCCCACTGAGTCCGAGTGCATGTAAATTCATTTTACAGCCACGTTCGGCGGTTTTAAAAGCGTAACGTTTTATTTCACAGAGTGGTGTTTCTGCAAAAAGTTAGCACCCCGCAGACGAATAAGAGGAAGAAGTTACATTATGTGCATTATGTTTTATTGCACAGAGTAATAGGTCACAAGTTAGTGGCCTCTAAGGCAGCAGAGCGGCGTTAGATAACAGGGAACTGCATCATGCAGCCTCATAAGTTCATTACAAGAAGCCAGTGTAATTATGAAGTACATACCACCTATTTCAGCAGAAATAAATGTAACCAGAGACTGTGTTAAAGAGCCTGAAGTGCATGTGATTTCACCCTGTGCACAGTGCAAATAACCAGATCTTATCATGTTGCGGGATGCAGGTGGATTCACTGAGTCTGAGCAGAGATTAGCTGTCTGACATTTAGACTGACAACGGCATTTACTCAAGTTCTCACACACACACACACACACACACAGACACACACACAGACACACACACACACAGACACACACACACAAGACCACTCCAGATTTTCCTTAAATCAGCATCTCTACATGTGTGGCAGCCATTCCACTCCATTGTCTGCTGTCAGTGTCAGCACACCTCATTCTACTCAATGAGGCACTGATCAGGTGATCACCTGAACCAAATCTTATTTAACAAGGAAACGTATAAAAACCACTGCTGTGGTCATCACTGTCCTCCTGCAGTAGGACCAGCTGGATGGCAAAAACAGGGCTAACAGTCCACAAAATTAATTGGAATCAAAAAATAACTATTGACGATGCCATAAGAGTTGAAAAGAAAAGTTTTGAGTGAGGAGAAGGAGGGTTCACTTCTGGCTTTACTGGCAGAGGGATACAGTGAGCGTCAGGTAGCTTCCATCCTTCCGATTTCAAAGACGGCAGGTCATAAGAACAAGGTCAAGGTCATCCAGGACGACAAGGCTAAAGACCGGCAGAGGGCAAAAACAACTCTCCGTCTTCTCTGATGAGTCCAGTTTTCAGCTTTGCCCAACGCCCGGTTGTCTAATGGTGTGGATGAAGGACCACCAGATCAAGACCCTGTCATGGCCAGCCCAGTCTCCAGACCTGAACCCCATTGAAAACCTCTGGGATGTGATCGAGAAGAAGGTGGATGGTCACAAACCATCAAACAAAGCTGAGCTGCTTGAATTTTTGCTACAGGTGTGACATGTGAACGACTGGTGGAGAGCATTGAAAATCAGGGTTATTCCACCAAACATTGATTTCTGAACTCCTAAATTAAAACATTACTATTGTTTTGTTTAAAAATGATTATGAACTTGTTTTCTTTGCATTATTCAAGGTCTGAATACACAGCATCTTTTTTTTTTGTTATTTCGACCAGTTTCTGCAGATAAATGCTCCAAATGACAATATTTTTATTTGGAATTTGGGAGAAATGTTGTCAGTAGTTTATAGAAAAAAAACCCCCAAAAATCTTCATTTTACTCAAACACATAACTATACATAGTAAAACCAGAGAAACTGATCATTTTGTATAACCACGTTCAAATTTTGGGTAAATTGACAAACTCGTTACATTTGCAACATTACTTCATTTCTTACCATGGTTATTCTTGGGCCTGCATGGATGCCTGGTGACAATCACTCAGCTAGGTGACATTTACAGAAAAAGTAAAAAGGACCTAGTTTTATCTTTTAAATGATCTGCTAATAGTGGACCGACTTCAACAAGGAGGAAAGAGACTGCTTCTCTTTTCATTCTGGGACAAAATAAAAGTAAACTATCCATATACACAAGTCCCGTTTTCAATTATATTGAAGTAAAAGCACAAGTAGTCTCAGTATTTGTTGAGAAACCTTAGTGGAACACGCGTTGATAAAACTTTGTTGTGGAGCAACACTGCCCCCCCCTGGCTAGGAAGCAGCACAGAAACACACTCACTGTCTCTGGTAAAGGTTGACTCATATAAAAGCTCAGTATTTTCTCTCCGGTAAAGGTCAAGTAAATGTTTACAGAGGAGAGGAATTTTATTCTGTGCCGTTTGAAGTTCAGACAGATTCTCATCAGATCGATCAGTGCAGCTGTGAATTACTGCTCATACCTGACATTTCTGGATGACTGTACACACCCTTCCCAGTCTCTCTAATCAAGATCCGATGGCAAAAGGGAGCGACAGTGATGCGATAAGGGCACGTTTTGACACAGGCAGTCGTGACAACAAAAGATGTCACACGCTCTGTGTTTCAGAGTCACGGTGCGCGCTCTTCCAGTCGTGGCTGAACCGATCTGATCGGCTTCCTGATGCTGTGCGTGACTGACTGAAGCTGGGTTTGCGGAGCACATCGAGGTCCAGCTCCATCCAGCTAGTTGTCGGCAAACATTAGAAAACGTGAGATCGGCATCACAAACTAGAAACCGTGTAAAAGTACCGGCCCAAACACACGACAACTGAATTTTGGAAGAAGAACGGCGCTGAGACCCGAGGAGCGTCGAGACAAGACGGATAATTAGATGTGATGCACGACATGGGCAGAGGCGAGAGAGTCCACACACGCACTTATAAGACACATTGTGACTCAGGCTGGGGTCAAACTCAACAGGGTGGCTCTTGCTCATGTTGGTGCCTAACTGGTGTGACAGGTCGCCCCACGCTGGCACTAGGAACCAAATGGACCAGTGAAAAAGTGAAAAGGAGTTTGTACTTTGTGTTACTGACACTGGGATGAAGGTATGAAAGAAAAGATCTATCCAAATAAAATGAAAACACAACAGAAACGGAGGAGCAAACCATTACAGCGCAATGTCTTTAAAATCTCAAATGGAAATCACAACTTCTTTGCAAGACCCAGACCAGTCAGGTTCTACTCCAGCACCAGCTCTGACCTCTGACCTCTGACCCTGCCGGGCAGATTTGGATTCCTATATTATTAATATAGTGCTTTTACACTATATAATTACATTACTGCACTGCAAGCTTCTCCACTGTGTCCTTGTGTCTGTGCTACCTGATTGCGTTTGTGTGTTTGCTTGGGTTCATGATATTTTATTTTAGTTTGAGGTATTTTTTTTTCTATTATATAATTATTGGATTTTTGTGATATTTATTGTATGTACACTAATAATCACATTAGTGTACAGGTATAAGAGATGCTGCCACTAAACAGCAGGTAAAAATTGAATTTTTCATATGAAAAGGCCCAATGTACAGTTAGAAATTAGAGTCAGACTCAGATAACAAATCAAGGGCAGACTGTGCAAGGCTGTAAAACTGCAAAAAACACACACACACAAAAAAAAAAAAAAAAAAGATATTGCAATATGAGATAATACTGAATACCAAGCCCAACGCAGACCGATTGCCAAGCTAAAACAGAGAAACTACAAATATGGGCTCAACAGATCAAAAGCTCTCTTCTATATTTAGAGCCCTGGTAATAAGAAAACAGTTTGGACATGTGGACTTCCTGATTCCTCAAATGACAACTTCACACAAATGGACGCTTTTCCCCACATGCTCATCAAGCTCACAGACAGCTTCTGAAAGAATATCTGCTCTCTGAGCTCGCATTCAGAGCAGCACGTGAAAAAGCTCTGCTGGAAACAGTAGCAAAAGCCTCCATTTGACTTTTCCCTTCTCATTAGCACAGATCTGTTAAAGTCAGGAGCAGACTGATATGCATTAGAAGCCGGAGGACTGAATTAAGGCCAGTCCATTCATAAACACACACACACACACACACACGGACGCACAAAGACACAGACACACACAGACAGAGCTAATTAAAGCAGGAATAGGATACGAGTCTGTGGGGGAATATCTCAGTCCTGCTTCTTAATTAAAATTTCACAGATGGATTTTGATATCAGGGAGGTGAGGGGACACACACCTGCACATCTACGCTCACACACTCGCATACAATATTCTCAAAGATGCAAACCACCTCGAGTAAAGTGTTTAAAAATAGCGCTGTCCTTTGCTCACCTAACTTTCCATCTCCGCTCTTTGTCTCCTGACATTTTGAAGCGAGTCGTCGTCTAAAAAGGATATGGGAGTTTTCATTACGCCGCGATTAGCTGCTGGGCTCACAGCGTAAAATAATATTGACAGCTCTTACTCCCACTGAGCCGAGGACTGACTTCCAGTCGACAAGCCTGGATATTTAGATAATCCTCCCAGGAAGCTCTTTTTTTTTTTTTTCTTTTCCCCTCCCCAATATGAGCCAAGGGTGGCCCTGTGAGAGAGGCCCCACTCCATGCTTCACTTTATTACACCTAATCTCTGGGAAGATGACTGGAGGCTGGCTCGGGGAGACGCGGCGAGGGAGGAGGGAAGTGTGGTGTGTGTGTGTGTGTGTGTGTGTGTGTGTGTGTGTGGATGGGCGCAAAAAAAAAAAAAAAAAAATCATACTTACTGCTTCTTGGTCAACTTTTCTGGAAGCCAGAGCCTCGTTCTTGGCTTCGAACTCTGCCTGGACGTTGTCTCGACGTCTCATCACAGCCTAGGACGCACAAGGACACTGTTATTACTTATCTGAAAACTTGCTCAAAGTCACACTTTTCCAGCAAATCACAGTTTGTCAAGGCCTGTTTTTAAACAACAATCTGTCTTGGTGATCGTGAGTGAAGAATGTGGTTAAGTTGTGCACAAACAGCTCTTGTTGTGTGTCGCTTTTAGTCGACAGGTGAAATGTCTGCAAGCGTTGTTTGGGATTTTTTCAATAACATCAATTAGTGTGTATCTATGGGCCCTGTGTCTTTGTCTAGTTTTAGACCGACGCAGTCGTCCTTCTCCACGTCCACCACGTTGTTCACGTGGCAAATACACTTGCGCCCGTGGGCCTGTTGGTCTTAAAAGGCACATTGTTGGCACATTTTTTTCTTGAGACAGTAGAAAGTGAATGAGGAACTGACCAACAAAAACCTGGTCTTACGTCAGCGGTGCAGTATTGTATTGTCATCTGAAGGATGGATTATCAAGAGAGTAATATGTTCCTACACAGGGGTGTGGACTCACAGGCAGAGTGGGGCCACAGTGTTCCCAATTCAGCACCAAAGCTAAATTTGCCCCACTACAGTTTAATAGTGGACTGAAAATGTATTTACACGTCTCATACTATAACACAAAAGGTGTGTAACATTGTGATTTGTGCTGTTACTTCTTTGTGGAGAAGTAACACACACACACACACACACACACACACACACACACACACACGCACACACACACACACACACACACACACACACACACACACACACACACACAGCAGCTGTACGCACCCTGAGGGGGAACACAGCTGCATTTTATCTAATAGCCATCAGGAGTCGACTCCACTGGTTGTAAAAAGAAGTCAAATTTCTATATTGAAGTCTATGGGAAAATGGTCCTACTTCTCACTTTATTTATGGTCCCATTTAGAAGAATATAGACCACAAAATATGCATTAGGGTGTGGTTATTGTGTATTTAACAGACTTTACCACACACAGTGAACTACCTGACCACAAATAGAGAGTGTGTGTGTGTGTGTGTGTGTGTGTGTGTGTAAAACACTGCACCGTGATAATAACAATTTGCCAAGGTTCAAGTGCACACGGCTTTTAAAGGGAATGTGAGATGACACTGATTTATTACAACTTAAACGCTCCCATAATGAATTAAAAGACTCAGTACAACCCTTGTGAACCACGCGCCTCTCAGACTGCTTTTTCCACCATTAAAACAGCAAAGGCGACAGGAACACGGTCCAAATACGTTTGCGCCACATGTTTCACACCATGGAGCATTAGAATAAAGCTCTGAATGTTTTGATCCAAATGCAGCTCAGAGGTGAAGGCGTGCTGTTTTCACAATGCTCACCAATGACAACATCAGTCAAAGAATGCAGACAGACAGTGACATCCTGAAATACAGCTTACATATGATAAAAGTCCTTTTTACACATTTGTGTTTGTGTTTCCACCGCATTTAACAGATGAGGGAAATAACAGGTTTAAAAGACACAAAGCAAAACGGTGGCATCACATTTTTCACACACGGTGACACAAAAACAAGAGTTATCAGTTGTTGCACCTGCGTGAGTGTCACAACCTCTATTATCTCACATTTCACGGCCACTCTGGTCTCGTGGCTCCACCACTGTTAGCGTCAGCCTGTGGATCCGCTGCTTTGGTCCGAACTGGGATTTCGCAGCAACTACTGAACCAACTGAACTGAAAATTTGCATCCAAGTCATTTTGGCGAACCCCTGACTTTTCACCAGCAGACCAACATGTTCTCTCATTGTAACAGACAGCACGTCAGCATGTTTGTGCTGTCACCGCGAGAATGAAGGCGCGCCGACGCCAGCTAAGCTGCAAACTCCCTGTCCTGTCAGGCTCACGGGGAAGTCACCGAGTCTGTTGTGAACTAAACGTGGCGAGACGCGTCTCTCGCTTCTCGTCGTCGCGGCTGCCACTTGCTGAGCTTACGCTTGGTTCACATCTCCGATACACAGGTCACGGAGCGTGGAGTCCCGGAGAAGCTGCTGTCAGAGAGCAGCTTGTGACTCCACAACACGACTGGGAAAACGTTCAACGGGCCGACGAAACTGAGGTGGACTTGCTCAGGAAGAACGTGCAGCTCTGTGTGTGGCGTCAACGCCTCTGCCAACCAACATGACAATATCCTTAAGGTGAGGCAGGCTTGAGGGGTCATCGTGATTCCAGCCTTTGAGTCCGCCTCTGGGCCTCAACTGCCTCTCTGCGTTTTTTTACAGCGCAATTTTACCTGCTTAAAAAAAGCCGACTGACTGATTTCTGCCCGAGAGGACACACACAGCGTCACCGCATGCAGTTACAGAGCACAAACATCCACAAACGCACACTGGAGGGAGAGAGAGTAAGCTGCGTTTACATCGCTGCCCACTTGGAGTTGTACGTTCCCAACTTTGCTGAACGTCACACAACGCTTTAATGAAAGAGGCCGTTAGTCTCCTGCGTGCTGCTGTGAGGCGGAGGAGTTGAGGCGTGTGCAGCGCGGTCTGGGCTCACCTTCAGCGTCTCAGCACAGAGGACGTACTCGTGCAGGGCGGGGACCAGGACGTCGGACATGTGCTGGATCTGCTCCTCCGTTTCCTTGCTGCAG
The DNA here is from genome assembly GCA_038496675.1 of Rachycentron canadum. Classification (NCBI taxonomy): domain Eukaryota; kingdom Metazoa; phylum Chordata; class Actinopteri; order Carangiformes; family Rachycentridae; genus Rachycentron; species Rachycentron canadum. The sequence goes on from CM076667.1 coordinate 4,481,179, forward strand.
CGCTCCACACAGCCGGCCACGCCCTTCAGTGGTTCCGCCAGCACCTCCTCCAAACCCGCCCACTGGGTGTACGTGGGGCCGTACTGCCTCAGCTCATCCAGATACTCTGGAAGCACAAAGGACACGATTTGACAAATCTGTTTGCCCAGCGTCCTTTATCCTTTAAGTTCAGGACAACAAATCAAAAAGAAAATAAATAATGAAAAGCGAGAGCCACGTTTGGTTTTTGTTTAAAGCACTGAAAACTTATTTTTTTTCTTGTTCCCATGAGTGACGGGATCCTACATGGACACACTATCTGTAGCCAAAGTCGGAGCAGATTTCTGGACTCTTGTCACCGGTTCGCAGAGGGTGGGACTCGGCTGGAGGACAACGTCCCAAACTTCTGTTCAGCAATGTCTGAATCAAAATGTGGTTGGACAGTTGGTGGGTTGTTTGGTCACCGTCAATCAACAGCACCCACGCAGTGGGTTTTTGGATGTTTGCAATAATGCTGATGCTCACTTAATTAGTCACTGCTATTCAATGTTACATAATGCTCCGCCGATTCAGCTTCGCACGGCCTTAACACTGTCGGACTCATGACGGACAGTAAAGATACAAGAGTAACAACAATAATCATACTCATTGTAATAAGAGAGCTGCAGGTGTCCTTTGTTGTATTTCCACACATTCTTGTTCCTTGTCTACAACCGACACATGCACTACCCACAATGCAGCAAGACCGTCAACATGCGGACAAGTGGGTTATGCTAGCACCTGCTAATGTGGCCTAGAGCCACTGGCCTAAAGCAGGAGAGGAGGAGCAGGCTCCAGGGGTCTGTGAGGCCCACACCCCCAGACTTTTATTCATTTTCAGGCTCAACTTCCCCTTCACCTGAAGCACACACTGATAAGGAAAATTGGTTCCCCTTTATGATTTTAAGGCTAGTTTGCCAGGGGCTTTAATACCCACACAGCAGAGCTGCTCCCCCCCCACTCGTTCAGGTTGAAGGAAGGGAATGATTATTGCAATATTTAGACTGAGTCATCTGAGTTCAATCCATAGATGTGTCATTAGCATCACAATGATTTATGTGGCCAACAGGCAGCAAGTACAAAGGAAACAGGAGTGGGCCAATGACTGACCCTTGTGGGACACCTAAAATTAAAATAAATGAATGGATGGATGGATGGATAGTGCAGTTCAACCTTTTTCCATGTCATTCAAAATGTAACCGATTGAATGATTTTCCTGAGGAATTTTTGGTATTGAAAATGTCTTTATTCCGTTTACTTTCGTTTCTTCTTTGTTTTACTATTTGCCTCAGCTGACCTGTTATTGATAATAGGGCCCTAACTGAGTCAATCAGTGCAGTATATTTGCAAATCTCCTTCACTGTGATGTAAAAATTACGAAAAGGGAAAACACTAGAGAAGGGAACATTTTTTAAACGTAACTAAGAAATTTTTAGAAAAAAGCGTATGGAATTATGTACAACTTGCTCTGCTTGTATAGCCACAGTGTGGTAACAAAATGTTCATACTGCTCAGATTGCATTATATATAATCTGATTTTCAAACAAGAATGAATGAGAAGGATTAACCTAGTCAGGGGGAGGTGGGAATGGGACTTCCATCCACCACGGATGTGTTCTGGACCAATGAGACACTTGTTTGCCCACAGCCATGTTTTTACAACAAACACAAGTCCTGTCGCTTTTAGTGTAAACAACAGAATGAATGTTTTCAAGGGGACACAGTCTCCTTCGTGTGCACCATTATCCACATACAGGTCCAACAGACCACATACCCAATCACTTGAATGGGTAGAGGTACAATACGACGATGTATTGTAAAAACATTTCATAACCCTTCTGAACAGTACAGTTAACATTTGCACAAGCTTTAAAAGGATGTTATAAATATCTCCATTTAGAGTCTCCAAACACACAGCTGGAGGTGATCAGACCCTCATCATAATTTCTGTCAATGACCTCCTCAGTATGAGTGCCGCATTACCTCTCTGCTCCTTGATGATCCTCTGGGTGACTTTGTCCACGGAGCCGACCTTGTTGCTGAAGTTGTCCACGTACTCCTGCATCACGGCGAACTCCTCCGGGCGGCTCCTCAGGCCTCGTACCGAATTGGCCACCGCCCGTACCGTCTCTCCCATCCTGCTCAGGAAACCCGGACCCTGTTTCTTGTGAGACGTCAGCTCCTGCGGTGGGGTCAAACCACGCTTTTGTTAAACTGTGCGCGCGACAAGTGCTGCCGCACATGACACTCTGTGTGTGTGTGTGTGTGTGTGTGTGTGTGTGTGTGTGTGAGTGTGTGAGTGTGTGAGTGCGAGACCTGTGCAGTGAGGAAGACTTTGAAGTGCTGGCTGCAGGAAAGGATGGGATGCTCGGAGATCTTGTTGAGGAAGCGGTGCAGAGCTTTCCTCCTGGTCTCGATGAAGTCGTCGTTGAAGCGCTCCACCATGCCTTTCATCACAAACTTCTCGGGCAGCGGCTGAGGAAACGCCAAAACAAATTATAACGTCACGTTCAGTCAGAGAGCTAAACAATGAAGGCCAGAGGGTGTCGTGTTTTGCTCCTCTGCACACAGGACTTGGATAGTGTGGTTCTCTTCCTGTTCCTCCAGTTTTGGCTTTTTTTTCCTCTATGAACTCAGTCAAACTCAATAAAAATAAATATGTGGATAATTAAATACATAGATTTTTTCCAAATCCCTTTTTTTTTTTCCAAAGCCTGTTTCACACTAGATGTTTTACATTATACGTTTCAAAGGATTTCCATAATAATAATATAATAAAGAAATAAAAATAAAGAATAACACTGTTTTCTTGAATCTTTTGTCTTTTAGTCCTGATCGTTAGAGTTTCTGCTAAACTTTTATATTTATATGACAGTGCTTTATATATAATAAAAGGAAAATAAAGTTAAAGATTGACAAAAACTACTTAAGAGAAAAAAAAACAACAAAAAAAAACCAAACAGCCTGACTGATTCTTCTTTAAAGGGATGGCTGGATCAGATGCCTTTGGTTTGTAACACACAGGATGGTTTGTTCTCAAAAGCATCACATCACCTAAGTTACTCCTCTGTCAGTACAGTGAGTTGTTACAAAACTGCTGTTTTAAAAAAAAAAAAAAAAAAAAAAAAAAAACCAATCCAGCAAGGTCAGAAACAGACGTTCAAAAATCTGTGCTGAGTGACTTGGAAAAAGTCAGTCATATTAAGTCTGTGTAACCTGTGGTACATGGGCTGAAACGTCCAAAACTCCGCTATGGTTGCCCACAGATGTGTTAAGCAGATGATGTGGTCGGGCAATAACGTACGTGCACGATGAGTGTCGGGTGGTTTTCTTCCAGGCGGCCCCGGAGCCACAGGAAGTCCTGGTAGCGCCGTCGGACCTCATACTCGCTGGAATCGAACTCGCTCCTTGTGGTCTGGGGAAAGAATTTGAAAATTAGAACCGAGCCACCGTGAAGTTTTAACATGTGTGCAGAGGAGCCTGCGTTTCCTGGTCCTAGTTCAGTGACAGCGCGTTCAAGCGCCGCAGATTAACGCTCCTCTGCGGCTACTGGCAGCACTCTGGGCCGATGTGGAGATTACGCAGGGACGGCAGGAGGACGACAACCAACCTCGCCAGCATTACTGGTACTGTCGTTATGTGAACGGCAGCTTTTTATGCGCTCATTCTCACTTTTTGCTTCCAAAGCAAAGACAGACCGTTCCTACCTCCATCTCCTGCAGCTCTAACAGGTTAGTGCACCTCTGTCGCACGGATATGCAGCAAGTAAGAAAGTGTGCAAAATGCTGCTTTTGCTCACTTTTCAGCCGGTTTGCACCGACCTGCTGATTTGAGACGCCTGATAAATGAGGTCATTTGACCGTGCTTAAACAGACGCCACCTCCTCACCTTGGTTAGGACCCTGTACATGATGAAGGTCTCGATGGCAGTGACGTGGCTCTCTGGGTTGTCCACGGTGATGAAGATGTCTTTGGTGTTGGCATCCCGCTCTACGTCATCCTCCTCCAGTCTGTACTGGTTGACCATGGAGCTGGGAGAGTTGGGCAACGGGCTTTCATCCGCCAGGGATGTGTTCTGGACCAATGAGACGGTGGCACACTGTTAGCCCACAGCCATGTTTACAACAAACAAGTCCTGCAGGTTTTGTCGCTTTTTGTGTAAACAACAGAATGAATGTTTTCAGTGAGCGCCACTATCCCTATTTGAGTAAGTCATTATGTCTCTGTAGCAGCAGACGGTTCATCCAATCTCATGCAAAACAGGAAAAAAAAAAAAAAAAACAATACATGTTTGCTTTTGGACACGGTCTAACAACACTTACTTACTTATAATTAACATATAAGCACAGTCTAGTGCACAGTGCATTCACTTCCTGCATGTGATAGATCTATTAGTAGCAAAGAGCACAATATAATTTTTTTTAAGACAAAACTTTATATAAAACACATACATACAGGTCCAAAAGTCAGACCATATACCCATTAAAGTGAACGGGTAAAGGTTCAATACGGTGACGCATTGCAAAGACATCATTTCTTAAACCTTCTAAACAATACAGTTAATATTTGAACAAGCTCATCATATTCTAATCATGATAAAACATCATCATCATCATTACGAGCTCGATTTGGTTTCTCAAACATTTAGGCTGCAGTGTGGTTTTGCCTTTGTCCTCGTTCCTAAAGGTCCCATATTGTCTAAAGTGAGATTTTCATGTCTTCCTTGATTATAAAGCAGGTCTAGGTTCTATATTACTACTGTGAAAGTATTAAAGGTCTCAGTCCACAGAGAAACGCTCACGGCCCGTTTTCAGAATCTGAGCCTTAAAACCAGCCGTCAGGACTTCTGGAACTTTTTGATGTCACAACTAAACTCGCCGCCCCTCTGGACCCACGGTCCAAACCTGCAGGTTCTGGTTTCTCTGAGCGTTTACGTGAAGTCTGTGATATTCTTACTGGATCGCTCAAAGTATTTTTTACTTTCAGCAGTGATCAGTTGTGCAGAGTTCCAGAGGGAAGCCTGAGAGAGGTTTTTGTTCTTCAAACCACAAATATATCATGTTATGGATATCAACACTTCAGAACGCTGGTAAAGTGAAAAATATGGGACCTGTGAAAATGCGTCTCCGGTATTTGTACCCGCAATACAAACCTGCCTCTGATGCTCACACCTCTGAGTTTCAATTTTAGCCCCATAAATTGCCAAGAACAATGAGCCTATTTTTGAGGAGAATATGACGGAAGCCTCGCGCATTTCACACGCAGGCGGATGACAACGACAACAGGACTTGCTCAAAGGTTCCTGTGAACCATCATCACTGCCACTGGACGCCATCACGCCACTATATCTTTACACGGGAGGGAGTTGTTTGCTGGTGGATTAGTGTTTAAAATCTTTACCTTACCTAAACCTTTAAACTGTTGGGGTGGATGTGCAGACTGGAAACATGGGGCGCATCAAAACACAGGGGGCTTTGCTGGTGGTATTATCAATAATACATGAAATGCAGTCCAAGAAGTCCAGCTGGAGAGGTCAATAACACCATCACTCGAGATTTTACAACTCTTGAAAGTTAATACAGCAGCAAATGTTGTAGATATGGTTAAATCTCAGAAGAAATTCACATTAAAACACTAGTAAAGTGCAGGGTCTGTTTGGATGACATCAAACGGTAGCTAGCAAAAGTGGAAGCACTTGGCCAACCGACCAGGCTTTTATATCCCCGTGTTTTGCGTCCCCCGCCGTCTTTCGCGGGAAGGACAGCAACACAGCAGGCCGCCTGTGTCATCGTGACAGTGAGGAAGCTGGGCATGACCTTGGACAAAGACACACTTCCGAGCTGCCGCGAACACGTGAGCTGCATCTCCCCCCCCCGCGCCCGGAGGACCCGTCCCTCCCCTCAACCACAGAGACAGCCCAGGTCCTCATTCAGGCACTTCATCATCCCGCACCCAGACTATTGCAACTCGCCTCTTAGTTGGAGCCTGCGCATCTGCCATCAGATCTCTGCAGCTAATGGAGGTTAGCTGCTGCCCATCTGGCGTTTCGACCTCCTTAAGTTTTCCCACGCCACTCAGCTTCTCCGTGCACAACAACCTCAACCGGAACTCACTGTCTTGTAATTTGTTCCAAAAACTAGAACTACTCCTTAAAGGTTGCCTGCCGCCTTCTGCCGCTTCTTACAAATTAAGGCCAAAGACTTGTTTTGTGAGGTGACAGCGACTTTGACCTTTAACCAACAAACTCCCCATCAGGAATGAATGAGCTGATGAAGACCGTGCGGTACAACTGAAAGCCCCCGAACAGCTGCAACGTAAACCCTGGGGTGAGATCATCGTGTTAGCACTGAAACAGACAGCACTTAGCTCAAAGAACCACTGTCCCGGAGTAATATCTCAAATCACCAGCGGCTCTTTTTTTTTTTTTTCTCCTCCCTTTCTTTTTAAATTAATGTTTAAAATAATGTTGCACCTGAGCATTGTTTTGACAGTGGATAAAAAGGGAAATTCCTGATAGGAATTTGGTGGTCAGAGGTCCGATTTCTGAGCACTGATGCTTGTAAACTGTCCGGAAAAGGAAGACGCTTGCTAGAGTGTTTTCTAAACTCTTCATGTGAATGCAACACTGCATGTTTCCAAGGGGCTGTGCGATATAACCAAAATCTCATATCCCAAACACAACACATATCCCGATATGGTACATTTGCTGTAAATTTGGCGAATCAATAGTTTACATTGTCCATTAAGAGACAGAAAGGACTATTTCTTTTTTCACATTTTAAATTCTACACTCAAAGATGAATGGTGCTCGTTCATGTGTAATTATTCTCAATATAAACGAAGCATCACTGTTTTCACCAATGCTCAAAGATCCCCACTCCCCCCGCGACTGTGTAAACTGGGGCCACGTCTTCGCAGATGTCAGTAGCTACGGCCGCTGTCGTGGGGACCGGCGTGCGACATGATTCGCGAAGCACAGTTTTTGTGGCCCGTGTCAGACCTTTCGTAACCAAACCACGCCCCACGCTCCTTTTGCCTCGGCTGGTCCTCTCCTGTTCGGACATACCCGGTTCTAGCCCACCTTCCCTCAAATGATAAAAAGGAGGAAATGTGAGTGTATTTTATGACACCATGAAATAAACAATAGAGCACAATATGAAACGTTGTGCAGACACTTATTTCCTCATCTGATATATATATCTATATCTATATATATATCTATATATAGATATATATATATAGATATATTTTTCATAATTTTGCACAGCCCTGTTCTAATTTATGATACAATGATATGATGACACCTAGAATAAGGTGACATCTGTGTTTCCCATTTGTGAGCGTAGGCCGTTGAGCAGCTCACTTCCTGTTTTCAAATTCAAATGATCCAATTTATGCAAAACACGTGTGCCGTGCACTGCCTGCAGGTCTGTTTCCTGTAACAACAGCTGAAAAGCTGCTGAGGTCAGCAGAGGGCCTGGAGCCTGACCATCCTGCGCCGCGCCATCACACAAAGCAAGTGACGCAAACACACCACGCCTCCTCTCTCCCAGATAGCTTGGGTATCATGTGAGCACACATATGTGGCAGGGAGCTCGCACTCCGTCTCTTTCCAGGGAGCACAAACACAGTGACAGTCACCAGCCAGCGCAGTTGGCGCTATTGGAAACTGAGCAACACAAGCCTCTGCATGAAACGATCCACATTCGTAGTCCCCCGTGAGCTCGCCATGGGCGGGTGCCACAGATATCACTGAGGTGCGGCGGATGACGCCGGAGTTGGTGGAAAAGTTGACCTGCGACTTCCTATTTTGCACTGTATCGCCATTATGTTACAGATCGCACGCACGAGAAAACCAAAGCTGGATCATCTCACGAGCAGCTCAGTTGTTGTCGGGCGGACCACTATCTATTGACTGTTTAGCTTATTAAACGCTAAAATAAAGCAGAAAGACATTCAATGTGCTGTCACGTGCGTAAAACAACCGCAGCAGTCAGTTCACTCACTGTCACGGCTCTATCTGTGACTGTCAGAGGTCGGGGCCACAGCCAACGTGCGGAAAAGAATAATAAAAATCAGCGTTTGGATTAAAAATGATAAATGCCTGGCTCCCCGACCAATCCCGGAGCAGCTTTACAGATCCGCTGACATGTTCAACAGCCAGGCATCTTGTGCATCTCCTGACAACCTGGAACCTGATTCCGCAGCCTGACTGTTGATTTGCAACTAAGCAGACTGAAGCAGTTCTGCGCCAGATTTGTTTGAGACCTCCCTTTGTTCGCATGTTGACCTAAATCAAGCCCGGCAGAATCATGCAGAAAGAAATGCTCTGAGTTAAGCCTTTCACCCTTATCCTCCATGTTTTTTTGTTTTTTCTCCCTAAAGCCATCCTACCATGTGGACGAGGGTTTATTAATTCACCTATTGTAGCAACTGTGTGATCCATCTGCCCCAACATTTACTATCCTTGCCTCCTTTGGAACACATTCCCAGTTGTGTGACTGCTGAGCTGAAGATGAGTCAGACACAGGCAGCTGGAATTAAAAGTAGTTAAAAAAAAACTACAACAGGTGACTCATGGCTAAGGGTTAAAAAAAAAAAAAAAAAAAAAAAAAAAAGTGCTGATTAATGTTTTAGAGCCGGATTTAAAAGGAGAGTGTGCAGATTAGTTAGACACGTTTAAGTGCGTTTCTATCCGTGTTAAGTCGAGCAGCTTGGTAGATGAACATTAAATTATTAAAAAACTGAACGGAGTTTGGTGTTAGCCTTTCCATAAAGGCACTTTAGACAGTCGGGTCCTAAGGTCAGCTCATCAGCTGATCCAGGACATTTGGTTTCCTTCTTTTCAGTTTGGTCTCTAACACGGACTCCCACCGCTCTGTGCACACACAGGACCAAACTCAGACACTTGAGTCTTCGACACGATCAAGTCGAAGTCGGTGACAGCGTCGAATCCACGTAGCAACAGCGCAAACGGGACCATTCGAGTCAGTGAGTCCGCAGCCGTCGTTGTCGTTTTTTTTTTTTTTGTTTGTTTGTTTTGTTTTTCCCTTTACCTTGCTGAAAACCTCCAGGTCTTCGTCCTCGTCCAGGTCCAACATGTGTCCCGAGAAGTCCGCGGGGACCGTCTGTCCGCTCATCTCACTCTCAAACTTTCTAAATGAGCCGAGTTCATCAGACGGACCTGAGCGCTAAACTTAACTTCCAGCACAACTTCAGAGCAGCGCAAACGCAACAAGAGCGAAAGAGCGGCCGCGGCCTTTCCTGTGACAGATTTCAAAATAAAAGCCAGACACGTACAACCACGATGGGTGGAGTGACTGATCCAACATTAACATTAAAATATTTGACTGTGTATGTTTTGTTTTTTGTTACTAACAAGGTGTAGTGAAATGCTACAATGCCATGTTATTGTAATTATTCACAGTTATCATTTATTTAGCCGGAAGTGATTTTTTTTTTTTTAAAAGACCCGAATAGCTGAAATAATGGAGGCTTTTATTTTGGCAAAAACTGCTTCTGGTCTAGTGCTGGTGACATCGTTGCGCTTGACGCAGCTGAAACCCTCGAGCGCGCAGATGCGGAAGAAGCAGGGCAGGGATCACTCCCTTCATGATTCAGCTGAGCAGCAGGCTCCACCACTTCACTTTCCCACAAGACCTAAATCAATGAAATGCCCCGAGCTCATAATGTGACAGTGTCGTGAATGAATTAAAAAAAACTTGGAAAAGGAAAGAGAATAAAAATGTCTGTTGTTGCAGGAAAGAATACAGACGACATTCAGGCCTATAGAGTCACTGCAGTGTCACGGCTGTTGAGGAAGAGGTTACGTTTAAAATACAATTAAAACACATAAAATAGGCCATATTAAAACTATTTATATTAAATGAAATGTGTGTTCTCAGTAAACTACAGCGCAGACATCCAGTACAATGCAATGTAATTAAAGTATTAGTAGTAAAGATATTATGAAACTGTCCGTAATGACGAGAAAAGAGGTTTGATAAGTAAATGTACAATTTATCTTCCAAAGCAGATCAAATTTGTGGCATTTATGCAGCTGAAATGGCACCATTGTTAAAAATGTTCAGAAGTGCAACCTGTTGAGCACTAAGAGATTCATAATGTTCATAATGTGCAAAAAAAAAAAAAAAAAAAGTTTTTCAGTGCAGGACGGCCACAGATTAATTCGGTCACGCTCTTTGTTGCAAAAGAGCTGCGACTAAAGAAGCAACACGTGGAAACGGCCCTAAAATGTGAATTTCAAAGAAGTGAGTTGAACAATTGAATGGTTTTTGGAAAAATTTGTCACACTCTTGTACATCTGCAGTGCAGGCAGTATGCACACTCACACCTACACGATAGGGTTTTACTGTCACTGCCCCAAAACTAAGGAACTTTCTTACTCCCACCTTCTGATTCTCCCCCATAATTGAGATTTTCAAGATTTGTCTTAATACACACATACTGCGAATTTTCTGTTTTGTTTTGTTCTTTGTAAAATCATTTGGATCAACTGTATTGCGGATAAAGTGCTTGATAATTAAAGTTGACTACAGTCTGTTATTGTCTGTTGTGTTGTTTTTATCTTGAATCTATGTTAAAGTATCTGTTCAGATGTTTCAACCTGAATTTAAAATGCTCTTTTTTCATAATCCAGATACATTCATGTGAGGTTAAAGGTCCACATATTGATCAAGTATTGGTTCTATATTAATACTGTGAAAGTATCAAAGTGCACAGTTCACAGAGAAATGCTCACAGCCGAGTATTCAGACGAGTTGCCAGGGCCTCTGTAACTTTGTGATGTCACAACAAGCAGTCGCCGCTCTGAGCCACGCCGCAAAGCTCAGACAACATGGATCCACTATCCTCACCCACCAACCTTGCTGGATTTGGTGTTTACCTGAAACCTGCAAAATTTTTATCAGACTACTGAGAAAACACTCAGCCAATCAGAAGAGAGGGTTCAAAGCTTCTCCTCTGATTTCAGGGCATTGGCTTGGATTTACTAAGCTCCAGAGAGAGGCCTGAGGGAGGAGATGTAAAACTACACTGATATGTTTTTTGGTTCTTAAAACAAGTTTTCTAATGGATATCAGCACTTCAAATACAAAACAGGAAAAGTCTAAACTATGGGACCTTTAATCAAACACTCTTTGCCACAGTAGTGAATGTGAGTGTTTGACTATTTTATGCAACAACTCCTTCAACCTCAACCTTCAAAATTAACCATATAGGTTGTTTTTTTCAACCCTCTGAAGTAACAGTAGCCACTATCCAAAGAGGAGAAAGGTAATTTCTATTGTCTTATTTATATTCTGTTGGCTGATGGGACAGTCTTTAGCCGTGCTGTGGGAACTGCAAAGCTAATCAAACTGCTGGATGGTCAGTAAATCCCTCTAAATAATGTGCCTGCCTCCTTGTTAAACTACAATGGTTTGTTATCTATTTTTATGTGTGTTAAGTATATAGAAAAAATAAAGTCAAATGTGTGTGTGGAGTAATTAGCAAAGTAATTTGTGCTCGTTTGCAGTTTTCAAGTAACGTTCAAGTAACGTGATTTCAGACCCATCTGCTGTCATAACAGCCGCCATTGTCTTGGTTTCAGTCTTTCGAGCAGATGTTGAACATGGCTGCAGGGATTTTCCCCCATTTAACTACAAGAGAATTGGGCTGTGTTCACAAGGAACCAGTTTGTGGCTGGAGTGAAAGAAATCAATCGAACTCTTGGATTGAGATGGAGACGAGCAGAAAGGGATGGTCTTTGTGTGCTTCCAGCTGGACTTGCTCTCTTGATTAGTCTATGGTCTGGAGGCTGATTGGAACAACCACATATGTTATATATATATATAAAATAAATAAATGATGATCCGTATATATAATAAATGTGTAATTTTAAGAGGAATTGTAAAGAGAACCTACTATTAGAGCCATTTGCTTATTATGGGAGCTGTCAAAGTAGTGATCTGTAGTGAGGGGCATATTTATCAAGGAAAGATTATTTTGTTGCCATGGTAACATGTATGAGAGCAGGGTTTTCTTTGATACATCAGAAAGCGAAAAAAGGAGGTAAAAAACACAGGTATGATGTTGTGCACGCATCCCCTTAGAAACAGCACCATACAGCCACCTGCTCATATTCAGATATATCTTCATGAATTATGTGATAGCAGAGGTCAGTGTCAGACTGTGCGAAGTGCTGTATGTGAACTTGTTTTCCCAGTGTGGGTCCATGTTGTGCTGAGCAGGCAACAATGGGCGATTTTTTTTTTTTCTCTGTCTTTCTTTCTTGGTCTGCACCAAAGGTGCCGGGAGGGGTTGGAGTAAGGGCTCCGTGCGGGTCAGTCGAGTTCTTCCACAGCAGTGAGGCTAAAACTGGGAAAATTGCCGAAACAGACACAAACTTTTGCCACAAAGACGGAAGCACTCTGTTGCCTAAAATAACTGTCCGTGTGCCGTTGAGCATGACCTCAAATGCAGCCTTATTTGTGTCAAATGCCAAAAATCAGACACAATCAAAGCTTTCAGAAAACTACAAGTCTCAGCCTGAGAACATTTCCAAGTCCGGGCTTTTATTTGCTGCCTGCTTCAGCTCACCTCTGAAAGCTCATTTCATGCTCAGCCAACACGCTGCACCTGTAACAATATAATATATTCCCTCGTATTTGTCAGAGCAAGACTTCCTATCACCTTCAGCCTTGTCAACACATGGCTGCGCAGTCAAACTCTCTGTCGCCTCGAGGACTCCAGTAGCTGTCAGAACAGAAAGAGAGAGTGGAGGCTAACGCGAAGGAGCCGTGTACAGATGGAACAGTCATTTGCATAATGTGATCATAATCTTTATTTACTGTAGTGGCTGGCCTGCAGGCTGCACCGACTGACTGACGAAACCTCAGCTCCACCAGCCGAGCACAAACCAAAAGATGTCACTGTTGCACAAGCCATGCTGCGTGTCACGCTTCAGTCTGTCCCTGATAGACCGCATCCCGGCCAATGATCACAGGCTGCACTTCCCCGCGCTGTGTTCATCACCACAGCTGCTGCTGCATCACATATTCACCATTCCTTCACTCAAACACAGATCCTGAAAGAGGAAAAGAAAATCTTGCAGGAGGGAAAATAGATTTTTTTTTTTTTCTTACATATTTTTAGAGGGAAAAAAAAAAATTGCTTTTCTGGTTGAAAGAGCCAGAGATTCTTCACTTCTTCTTTTAAACCCTCCAGGAAAAAGGAAAAAAACAAAACAAAACAAAAACAATATCTTGAAAAGTAATATTTTCTGTTTGTTTTTGTTTATCCAATTTTATTACTTTTTCTACATCCTTTAACATCCACACTGTGAGGGTGCAGCAAAATGATAGCATAGCCATATATCAACAGCCACACTCCCACCATAGAGACATTTTCTAAACCGACCCTATCCCCACCTCACCCACCCCATAACCCTTAAGAAAAAAAAGAAAAGAAAAAAACACAGAAAAAAGAAAATCAAGATTACTATGGGAAAAGGAAAAATATAGCATTAAAGAACCAATAGGTGTCAAGTCCTCCTGTAGCATGCAAATTAAAGCACAACTCACGTGAAAGCAAAACCAATCAATCAGCTTGGTAACAGACATTTCACCTCATCAGCCCCACGTAAATGACGTTTAGCGTCGTGCTTTCCAGTTTCCCACTCGAACCAAATCGCATAACCGCTGGATAGTCAAGGAAACGCTGCATTACATCTAGAGATAAATCACGTGGGTGACGTCCGCCAGCTCGACTTAAGCCGACATTTAAAAATATCGTGATATTTGGGCTGATTATTTATGTTCCACATAAATTTCACTTAATTAAACATTATAACTACATGTGGATATGACATGTAGGTGCGTTGGCATTATGACATGTACTTGTGTTGGTATTCATTATTCATGTTCTTTATGTGTGGTATTATCTTAAGCAGTCTTTATTTGTGAGGCTGGATGGGGACAACGATTGGATTATTTGGAGATGGATATTGATTGGCGAGCGCCAGATAAGCAAGTGAGGGTATAAGGGTGAATATTGCCGCTTTTTCTTCTAAATCCTTTAGAAGAAATATTAATCAAGTGCTTTGAAGGGAAATGATGGGGTCAAGAGATCGTGGAGGTTTCCACCATATTGAAGAAAAAAAACAAAACAAAAAACAATCAACAAGGAAACAATGGTCTTTTTTTTTGTAGCAATGATTTGGTGTCATTAGAGGAATAGATTTCCATACTGAGTAAATTAAACCAACAGCAACAATAATAAAAGGTCTCAAATGTTAGCAAACTATCAAGAAGAAAGTCCTCGGTTATTTGATTCATATGGGGCAAATTCCTAACAGTGAGTCTCCACTTGTATCGACTGATCCCAATGAAGCAAAGCTGTGGATGATCAAATTGTGACACACTAAACTAAACTGACTGTCAAATTGTGCATTTTCCTCGCAATCGATGATGTTTTACTCCCAGCTCACTTGCGTCGATGTGTCATCACGTCGCTCGCTCAAACATCACCAATTATTCCTAATGGACAGAAGATAATCTATACCTATTGATCCATTCTCTCCTCTACAGTAACAATTAATGCTTGTCTTCCACTCGCCTGAGTCAGATTGTTCAGTCTGCAGTCAGAGCATGCACACACTCACAATTGCACACACACAACCACACACACACACACACACACACAGAGCGCCACACGTAATTATCTATTCAAACACTCCACAGGATATTTTTTCTGTATTTTCTCTAAATGCACACTGCCAATGGCATTACAAACAATGTGTCGTTCCACTTTTGGCATTTTGCAATTCAAAATGATGCGAGCGCCGTCTGAGCAGAATACTGAGGAGCAGAACGAGGCGCTCCAGCCAGCAGCATTAACATACAGGAAGCCATTATCGCATCTGGCCTTTGCAGCCAACGGGAAGGCTGCTGAGCGCGCGCACGCGTCTGTGCGTGTGCATGCACGCGTCTGTCTTATTGCACGCTTTCTAACCTTGTGCGTCTCTGCTAATTATTTCGTGCGCACATGTGGGGGACGTATCTGCATGGTTGCATGGTTGCATGCTGCATGTGCGTCTTTCTAGGTACACATGCAGGACCCGGATGCAATACATGCTTGTATGTTATGTGCGTGTCTGTGTAAATTACATGCGTGTGTGTATGCCCCCCCCCCACAGACACACACACACACACCCACCCCCACCTTTCAGATTAGAGGCTTCTGTAATGGTTCTACAAAGGTCAGGGTTTTCAGTGGTTGGGATGTAGCAGTAGGCCACGTTTAAAGGTCACTACGCCACACCATCACATTATCTCCCTGCCATTTCATACCAGTTCAGTCTGTCTGATTGATTTTTTAAAATAAAGCTTCACCTCCTCCAAGCCTCATTTTGGCTGCTTTTCCTTTCACTGTGAACGCAGGGAGAACAGAGGGGAGGAGGGGCTGAGGGGGTTGCTTGAATAGGAGCAGGGTGCGATGTGTTGCTGGAGCTTTAAAAGCCCCAGACCTGAAGAGAGAGAGACATCCAGTTGTCCTGTCTCTGATGCCGACGATGGCGATGAGCGTTTGGCGCCCTGCAGGCGGCTGGGTTTCGCCCGGGTTCATTGTGATGCTGTGCGCTCCATCCGACCAGGTGTGCAAATCAAATACCACGTTGGCCAGCGCTCTGGCTTTAATGTGGGAGTGTAAAGAGTAAAGGAGTGTGCACGGTGCTGCCTGGTATCTGCTGCCCTGCAGCGCAGAGAGAGAGAGAGAGAGGACACCTGTTGGCTCATTAGATAGTTTTTATACATGTAATATTTTTGATTTCAGCACAAAAGAGTCTTGATACCTGGTGCTCAGTTTTCCCCCATGGATGTGTTTCATTTACATTTTGTTAGATTGTCCTTTCACAAAGCTTTTGTTTCCATGTGGGGAGCATGGATAGGTCACTTGTTTGGCCCATCATTAATCTGCTATCATCTTTTGAGTCTGTCTCTGTGACTACATAACAGTTAGTGAGTTAGCTTGATCTGATGACATAAGCCTGGATTTTCAGTTGCCCCAAGATGGCTTGCAAAAACATATTGAAGAAACTCCTGGCTGGATCTCTGTCACAGATCCCCAAACATCAACCCCGTGACCTTTCCTCTAGTGCCACAATCCAGGCCAGTGCTTCGTTTGACTGGTGGGGGTGAGGGCGAGGGCGGTGTCTTTACGGGTGTCTGTGGTGAAATCCTGCCACAGCACAAGAGTGAAATTGTTGGATGTGACACATGCGTAACAACAATAATAAACATATTGGCTTCCTGTCGATATGACAGAGGAACCTCATCATGTGAGAGGTGGACTGGGCCACAGCTTAATGAAAAAGACCAGTATTGACAAATGGATGTATTGGTGTAACCCTGCTAAAACAGGCTCTCCTCTCACAAGATAACTGGCACAGTATGAGGATCTATGCACGGCCACCAGCAGCATAATAATCAGATCAGCCAATCCCTATGCCTCTCCCAACAATGGCTTACGTAGATCACTGCTGTCAAACTGCTTTTACACACTGTCATGGCCATTAGCCTGCACAGGCCTGAGTGGCTTCTCGCTAAGACAGAAGGAAAAAAAAAAAAAAAAAAATCAAAGCAAATGGAAAACATTCACTGTGACTGTTTGCCCTGTACCACGTCCAAAATGACTAAAGTAGAAAAGCATTACTGACAATTATGGCACAGCTCTTGTGTTTGTCAGTTTCCAATGTTTTTTTTTTGTTTGTTTTTTTTTTTGTGTGTGTGTGTGTGTGTGTGTGTGTGTGTGTCCATCCTCTCTCTCTAATGCTGAATGAATTGCTCTCGTTCAGGAAACCGCCGCTAACGGTGGCAGGCAGCTCCAAACATGTTCCACTTAAAGAGAGGGAGAGAGACAGACACAGAAAGGATTAAATGGGGGAACTTGGCCACCTGGATGAATGCAGAGGCTGAACAATTAAAAATCAATTTACCGTCAAAAAGCTTTGCCTTCTAATTAGGACCGCCTGCAGGCCAGAGGGGCTTTTCTGTTGAAGGGCGCTGGTTGTTTTTTTTTTTTTCCCCCCCTCTCTCTCCTCACACATTTTTTCATATTTGTGTTAATGTTTTTCCCCCCTAACTATCTCATTGTTTTTCATCCTCTGCTTACATGCCCGCATAATGATAATGCAGCAGTAAATAGTGTATTATTCAGACACGGACGAGTACAATAGGCCTAAATGTATCTGCCAAAATGGAGAGACGTCTGTTTTGATTCTCAGCAGGTGTGTGGCGTTTGGACCGGTCTTTATTCTGATGGAGATGACAATGTCCCATAGAGCATGAAAATCTGCAGCGCGTCGTACGCCACGAAGCTCGGAGCAAATGTGGCAACAAATGCATGAATGTTGCCGGAAAACAAATAAAAGCACTTTCAGCATGATCTGAGGAGACTAAAGATTTGTCTCTCTGCCTGATAGTGTGGATGGTTGTATGGCAGCCACGTTGTTGATCCTGTCACAGTGATGGAGAGTCACGTTTTGACTGATTTAACCGCTTTGTTTCATGTGTAAAAGAAATGACAGTTTTTATTCCAGACACTTGGGTTTGAAACATTTTTATGCTGCCTGCTCGCACATATGCACACAGGGCGATACTTTTTCAGACCTACACGAGTCGCCACGAATCAATGTTATGTTATATTTATTATGTAGAAGTTGGGTCGAGATATGAGATCGATACACTTTACAATCCAACATCAACTCGAGAGTGAACCGACAGCTGAACGGTTGGTGCAGCCAGGTCCCTGGTTAGACATCCCAGCTGGGTGCACAGAACTACAGTGCATCTTGCAACAGGATCACACCAGCCGGCAGTTGCCGATCTGACCCCTGAGCAGTGAGTAGTTATTTCTAAGTAATTACATGAGGACTCAGTGCTGAGGGCGGCTGTGGAGAAACTCCAAATTGCTCCCGATATGTGACATCGACGTGTAAATGTGTGCATGAATAGGTATATGTGACTTGGAGTGTAAAGCAATTTGAGTGGTCAATGAGACTAGAAAATCAATTACAGTTTACAATTCCAACCCCCTCGTTGGTCGGACCAGACCCATCCTCGAACTCTTAACTACACGCCTGTACCACTTTGTTACTGTATCTTGCAGGTAACTTCCTCAGTGGTAGTTCCCATTATAGCAGGTGTGTCCAGGACCACATTTATCTTGCCACGATGACACATCGGCGCCATGCTAACGGCACCATGCTAACGGCGCCATGCTACCGGGCGCAACAGTGTAATAATGGCATCAGTTACAGGCTGGTGTTTTACCTGCTGCGTGCGCACTCCCACCACTGCCCCGAGACGATGCCGATGAAACGTCTCTCAAAGCAAAAGATCAGCCAATGCCAACGTTAAAAACTAATAATGATAATAAAACGCAGCAGAGATTAACACAAGGGCACAAAGTATATGTGAAAAACAATGGTGCAAGCTTGATTTTCCTTATAGTGCCATATATAGCGGTAACACGTCCGAGAGTTACGGGGTGTAAAAGATGGCCGCCTCACCACTTTTTTTTTTCCCACCCTCTTTTTCAAAAATGAGACACATATCTAAAAGAAAAGTTGTGGAGGACCTAAGTGCCCTAGCTGCAGCATAAAACGGAAGTAAATCTCGAGCATTTCCACATTTTTAAAAATCTATTCACGACGGCCATTTACAGTTTTCAGCAGGACTATCTCTGTGCTGTTATTTGCACGTTAACCAGACCGGAAATGCTCTAAAATGCCGTTGTTGGTTAAATGAACAAGTGATTGATTAAACGCAAGCTTTATCAAGGAAGGGTAGATTAGAAAACGGGCCTGTAATCGTTCAGCTCTGAGTCATCGAGACCGGATTTGTCGTGAAGTTTTATCACAGGACACTTGAAAGCTGCGGGGAAGATGCCTTAATGAAGAGAGGAGTTCTTTATATTTGTTACAACCTGGGAGGGGCTTTGAAAGCAGGATTTACACCGCTGGGTGGGAATGGGGTCTGAGAGCTGCTAATTACTTCACTGAAGGAGGCCTATGAGCAGGGAGATCCTGGGGCGTTTAAGTGCCTGCGTTTATAATAATAGAAAAAAAAATGTTTCTTTTTAAACTGTAGCAAATTCTTTTCATTTAAGAATTTAGCTATTTGTCTGAGAACTGCCATTTGTTAAAAACACTCCAAGATTATTTTGGTTTTCTGAAATAATCTTTGAGAAATGGGCTTGTCTTTCTTTCCTGGCTACATTATTGTTAATTACAACTTGATCTTTAAAAATGTCAACGCGTAATTTGCTTTCTCTGCGTCGTCTTTCAGCTTTTCAACAACGTCTTTTCAGCTCACAAATTGCAGCAGTTTTCAATGGCGATTTGGAGATTGATTCCCTCGTTTTCTCTTTCTTCTTTGTGCAGCAGCAGCTGTACCTCGAGAGAGTCTTAATTCATCATTAAAATGATCAACAAGGTCATCAGCCGAGCCGGCGATCGACGCAGGAAAGGTATTCACCAGGCTGGAAAACTGCTGGATAATTTTATCGTTGGTGTTACGCTTCTTAACAACGGTCTCTGGACACTCATTTGATTTGAAGCACCCCTTTCGTTTGATGAAGGAGGATTTAGAAAAATTGTGTAAAGTGAATTCCCTGGAATTTGAGTGATACTCTGCACACGATAAACAAGGTTGGTCCAAACAGTCCAAGGACCTCACCAATCAGTGTACTCGTTAAAATTGAAAATGAAACACACGAAGCAAAATTTCATCATGATTCATCAAAAAGCAATGGACAAATTTTTTTTTTTTTTTTTTTTTTTGATGGGGGGGTCAATAGTCCGGAGCATGGATTCAGACCCATTATCGGGGGTGGGTAGGTTCAAACGTCCCATGAAAAGGTCTATGGGTTGACCCTTAAATGAGATAATATTATACAATTTACTTACTTATATCACAGACTATAGATGTGTGCCCCGAATGTGTCGACAAAACTTTTCCACCACTTTTCCCACCGGACCACGTTGTTTGTACTTGTTTGCCTCAGTCTGATTGCGCACTCCGAGATTACGTCCATGACAAAATGCAACAGGAAGAGTTAAAAAGAGAGAGAGCAAAGCTGCAGATGGCAAATCGACAAGCGATCTCTTCCCCAGCGTAGGAAAAAAGAAAAAAAAAAAAAAAATCTGCTTCCCCTGCCTTCAGTTGGATCTGGGATATGTTTGATCGTTATCATTAAAATAAAAAGTTGCTCCCGGGTCCAATGTGGGCCGCCAACATTTCATTGTGATGGACCAATTTTCACAAGGTCCAACATCAGCACACAGACGTTTTTTATTTTTTTTGTATTTTTGTGACCGGTTACTGTAACAGGAATGAAGAATGTGTCACCATTCAAACTACTGACCTGAGGTAGAAAAAGGGCAATACATTTACGGATTGATGTTATGAAAAGATCCAACTATGACTGGTGCCTAGCCACAATAAAAAAACCACCCTTAAGAAAACTAGGGGGGTGAACCTTGTAAAGATACATAGAGAAATGTCAACATGAAATTAGCTGAGCACATTTATGGTTCCTAATGGATGAACTCTCGATCCATGACCTTCCTTCCATCTTTAGTTCTATACTGATGACTGTAGAATATCACAATCATCACTGTGTCATTTGTTCCAACATTCAAATTATATGACGCCTACTGCAGCCTCTGTGGGCCACTAGAGGGGCTTTTGGCCTTGTATTTTAATGCTGGTTTATTCATTGCTTTCATTCCTTTTTCAGTGAAACACACTGCAGCGAGTACACCCGTCTTGGCATCAGCGTTTTACTTCTGCTCTGCCCACCAGATTGACTTTTGAGAAACAATCCTTGAGGAAGGAGTCCATCCGTCAGACCGCAGAGACTTTCTGAGCCGCCAGTGCGTGCCGCCCACTTGCTGCATGCTGGAGTACAGTGGGGGCATGGAATAGATTTGCACAAATTGAAATAATTTGCTTCCCAGAGATCTTTGTTTTTCAATCGGGGGACAGTTTATACAGTTTAATGATAATTTCTCATTAAGATGAACATCGCGTCCCTGGGTTTATGGGCATTTTAATCCTGGTTTAAAGCAATGGATCAGAGTTCTTGCACCATTCACATTCCGACATGTCTATGGAAATAGGTCTTGATCCCTGAGGCAATTCCTTTACAGTCTGATTACGCATTTAAAAAACAAGGGTCAGAATCAAACGTCCTTGCCTAATACAAATGAGCATTTTCCAAAGGTCCAGTATTAAATTTCCTCAGAATGTGTTTACTGTGAGCAGGGAGGAAACATCCTGGTAGTCACATGTACCCTTGTTTCCAGGACACAACACTGGTGTTGGGAGGGATAAGCCCAAATGCAGGCAACAAACCCGGCTGGAAGGTGCAAAGCAATAAATAAGGTAACAAACAACTAAGACTCACGATGCCAGGAAGCTGACGGTGAGATCAAACTCAGGAAAAAGAGGATCAACAACAGACAGAAACGACCAGAAGCCAGGAAACACACAGACTAAATACACCGAGAGGGGAAGACAGTTAGACTCGGGTGCAACACATCAGGGGCGGGGAAAACTCACAAAAACTCACAAAGTAAAATAACCACAAGACACACGAGGGAAGCAATTACAAAATAAAACAGGAAATGAACAAATGTGCATAGAGTCAACACAAATAATCCTGTCTGGACAAACCATGACACACACACACATATATATATGCTGATATTGTTTTGATATTGAAGAGCATCCTTTAATAATCACAGTGGCTACAGTTCAATAAAAGTGACCTACCTACCTGCCTGTGGCCCTCAGCCCCAAACCCACTGGTTCCCATTGCATATATAAATATTTAAAAGCAGCTCACAAATGTTGCTCAAAAGGTGCATTTATGGGGGATTAATCCACATTCTGTGCTCATGTGGGGGTGTATGTGCACTTGAGTCAAGATATACTTCAGCGTGTGTGTTCACGGCAGTGAAAGAACATGTCACAGTGCGGCCCACTGATGTGTTTCAAGAGCTTTTATACAACATTGAGCCCTATGGCACAGAGCAATAAGATATACATGAACCAGGCTTTGGATGCACACACGGTACTTCTTAGAGAGATATATTCATTGTTGGTTTGACTCTGCACATGGGATTTGTCAATGAGAAGAAAAATATAGGATATCACTAGATGGGAAAACTTGGTGTCAGTATCAAAACAGATTAAATCATTACTCCTTCTTTCATTTCTCTCTGCTTTATTGTATGCAGCATTTTGTTCTCTCGTCTTTTTCTACAGCTTTTTATCGATGATAAAACCCACAACATGTACACTCTAAAGCATAATAGCAGCATATTTATGTGGAAATATAATCTCTAAGTATGTGTACAGAGAGATGTCAGTATATAGAGTGCATCATTCCTGAATCTAATTTGAAGGGAGTGTGGGTTTGGGAGTAGGAATAGACAGATGGTACAAGCCAGTTAATGCTTTTTTTTTTTTTTTCACTAACGCTCCCTTGAATGTCCCAAATGTCACTGCTGCCAACGTGGTTGAATATGTGCATGTACGCTCAAATATTTTTCTGTTCTCATATTTTAAATGTGCACCGAGGGTGAGACAGAGGTAAGGTATGTATAAATATCTTAAAGGTGAAGTAGGTGATTCGAAACCCAATACGCTCTTTTGTCAAATTTGTGCATTTGTCCCCCTTGTCTGCTAGCTGTCCTCATTGTGTGTGTGTGTGCTGAAATATAAAAAGGTTCCTACACACCTATGTGTAAATAGGAAACAAACAAAGCAGCTCGGACCGAGACACACAACACTATTGCAGCCAATCAGCAGCAGGGAGCGTTGGTGCTCGTGCACAGGGCAGGGCAGAAGAAAAAGAGACTGGTAGGGCTGATAACTGAAGGGCACTTGACGGGTCACTGCTGCGCCGCGATTTGTCGCAGTTGTCCCGATGGCCAGTCCGACTAACACAGAGAGGCCTTTGAGAGCTGAAAGGCTCCAAGACGGATGCAGAGGTTGCGCTCTTTCTGCCTGACATGTGGATAACATCAATACACCAGTAATGTAGTGCTAATGTAATGCGTCACGTTTGTGTTTCCAGCTAGGTTGAATTAATTGTCCACGGAATGTTCACTTTCTAGTTTCCGAGATATGTTGCGAGTGGGATTTTTATACCAGCAGGGTTCGGAGTATTCGCTGTCTTTTAGCTTGGCAGCAACTGTAGCCGCCGAAGACCTAAAAAGAAAAGTCTGCTACCATAGTAGATTTATTTTGGTTGGGTGCATAGTTTATAATGCTACCTTCCTTGCTAGCTGCAAATCAAAACAAATAACTCTCGCTAATTTTTACCCTGTTGTGTTTTGGACGTGTTTCCACTTCCACCGTAAAAGACGCCATGGATTCCACCATAGCCTTGGCAGCACTGAAGGGAGGGGTGCATTCCTTTAGCCTCTGAGTTCAAACATCCGTCGTCCTCTAGCATTTCTTACTCTACCTTTAATTTGATGCGGCCGTCCACGATCATTTTGAACCCAGTCTGAGACAACCTTCGGTTACAGTCTTCAATTAAAAGTGGGTGTAATTATCAACAGCTTTCAGAGATTTGTCCCTGTAACCTGTGAAATCTAATTAAGTCCCGGACTGTTTGGCACAAACAAACAAAACAGGCATGACTAATCAATTAATGAGAAATACGATAAAGGGGGACGTAGAGAAAGACGAGATACAGGGTTGAACTGCTGAGATAACGACTGAAGAAAGAGGAGACATGCGGCACAATGCAGTTCCTATGCAAAAGCAGTAGTGTGGGTATTTACCTCATCACTGATATTGTCCATATCCAGAAAAATCACAAGCGCTGTTTACTAAAGTAATTTCTCTTCAACTTGTTAGTTGTTATTGTTAGCTTTTTGAGAAATAATCTTTGTTAAAAGCTGTTACAAAACACAAATATTGATAAATCATTATTCATAAAACTATCATCCCTTTCTGAACATATTAAGCGAGACACATGACATTCAGTACTGTTGAGAAAGGCTTTGATCCAAGACTGGATTATGAGTTATTAAGTTGCATATGTCGATGGGATCTTGAATGAGACTTTCTTATTTCCCCTGAGGTTCCGGCTCTGTACGGCTGTGGCTGCAGCCATTACACTGGCTGTGGCTAATGCTCTAACTATATGGCTGCTGCAGCGGCTGCACCTTATTAGCGACATTTCAGTTGGACCTTCAAGTGCATAAACTAGATATAGTGCTGCTTTGTTTTTTAACCTACCTGTTGTATTTCACAAACTTACTGAGCTCTCTTTGCTAAATATGTCATCATCATAACAAATGATGACCAAAATTAATTTATATACCCAATTATATATATTAATATAATAGTGAAAAACTCGTGATGTATTTTTAGAAAGACCAGACGAGTGAGTCTGCAAAGATTATCACCTGTTGATGGGGACCGTGACAGCAGCATTGTGGAGTATGATGACTCGCAGCTATTAGATCATCATACTCATGCTCCCTTGACTATGCTGCTGCTTCGGCACTGGCACCACCAGGTCTCGCTAATCCTCCACAAAGTAATCCGATCATTGGCACTGACACAAAGAGGGGTTAGGAGGGGCCCGGTGGCAAAAGCAGCGCTACCAGGCAACAGTGCCACAAACTCTTGACGTGAATGGAAAGTTCAATTTTAAAAGTAGTGAATATCATCACCGTCATTTGAATAGACAAAGATGTGGAGAGAAGTAATGTTTTTCATTTGTAAGTCAGCATATGGTGTGTGTATGAGTCACTACTTCCTGTTTTCCGTCCTGAAGCCTGACCATATGATCCAGGCCCACTTATTCCTCTCAAACTCACACAGACTCGGAGGACAGAGCGTGTGCTCGGACTCCACTCTAACAATAGCAAAGACAGCCATCTGTATGAGATACATGTTTGGACACAGTTATAAATGTAAACAAGTACATTGGCAGTTATGTTTTCCCAGCAATCTGTTGAGGTTCCTTCCCCAGTACACTGTTTGTCAAGGTGACAAGATAGAGGCCACTGCACGGTGACAGTGTAGCTCCGAATACAACACAAATTATGGAAATGTATGTGCTTCTGCAAAAGCTTTCATTTTTAGCTTTAGATAAAAAGAGTGGATTTTACTGGCAGATTTGCTGCGTTTCAGCTTGTGGCCTCCATCGGGGTCATCACAGAACATATTACGAACAACACTGGAAAAGGATAAACAGACAGAAACAAACATAAAGCAACCAATCATGTGTAGACGAATAAAAAACATATCTGTATATCTGTCTATGGGACTTCTTCAAACAAAACAAACAAAAAAGCATCATAAAAATGCATGAGTGTGCATAAATGCATTCAACCGCTGTGAATCCAGATAATTGAGCTATATAACTCTATAAAAGCTAATGCTATAAAAATCATAAAAACTCTTTAATTGAGAAGTCCTCATTCATGCCCCCTGGAAGTAAACTTTTAAGATAAAAAAAATCTAAAATGCATCTTTCCTCCTCCTGAGAGAGTTCACATTACCACCTCTTTGGTTGGGCTTAATCGCTTCTACGCCCATAAAAATTAGAAAAAATAGAGATGAAATGTGATGGTGCATTTCATTTCTCTTAATAGAGCTTCATGCTCTCATACCTATACATTTTGCAACATGGACATCGTATCACACAAACTGCATTTTTTTTCTTTTGCGGGTTATAAAGCCCTTGATACCAATAGCTGTTTTTCTTATTTTTTTTTTTTTATTGTTGTTAAAAGTGTGAAGATTTTGAGTACGGATTCTATAGCTTTTTCACAACTGTCTCATCGTGTTGCAAAGTGTAACAAGTTAATGATATTAACACCAACCTTTCATTCATTTATCATTTTTTTTCGCCAATTTCAGTGCACAATTTCAACACAAAATTACAGCAGCACTGTAACACACCATATTGTCACCGATGTAAATTTTCTGGTGTCCTTTCGTAACCTGGTGATATTTTGACACAGTTGAATTAAAAACACATTTACTTGAGGACTTTGCCCTCCCCTACCACAAAAGGAGCGTGAAAAATAAAAGGTTACTGTATTGACATATCGCAGTAGTGGGATGAGCAGAGATCTCTGGGTCTTTACAAGTTAATTTGATTTTCAAGTATCAAAGATCTTGATCCAGGCTAAAGACCTCTGCCTGGATCCAAATATAAATTACATTCAGTTTAATTATGTTGATCAGGTTCCTGCTCTTTTGCAGCGGGGCCATTTGGACCAGCTCTGACTTTTGGATCCATGAAGCCTCTACATTAGAAGGCGGACTAAGAATTACTGTATGTCTGAATTATGTTTAGGCTACATTTTGGAGCCAGAGAAGCCAAACCAAATGATTTGCTGTTTTTGCTTGATTTGCCTGCAGATCCACTCAAAATATGATCTGGCAATGTGCTGACACCAGGTTTGATGTGTACGCGCTTTGAAATGTATCCTTGCTCTGTTCCAAATCACTGGGTAAATTGGTAAACACTGCGTTTTTGCTCGCCGATGCACTTTCCTCTTGGTTTGGTTTCATTTTCACACTGAAAAGAATTCAAGCAACCTAAAGTGCATCGCTAAATGGTATGTGAGAAAATTCACTTCAGTCATCAGTCAGATATGTGGGTTGCGTGAGGGTATAATTTCATCTGCTTATTTGAGGGGTTAGCTGGTTAGCCAATCATGTGGCAATGCATAAAATACAGGTGAGGAGCTTCAGTTAATGTTGACATAAAAAATGAGAATGGGGAAAATGTGATCTGAGCAAATTTGACTGTGGCATGGTTGTTGCTACCAGACAGACTGGTGTGAGTGCTTCTGAAACAGCAGATCCGCTACTGAGAGAGAAGCCTTGTGATTTTCACTCACAACAGTCTCCAACGATTTGTTGTTTGAGAGAGGTCAGTGGAGAAAGGCCAGGCTGCTTTGAGCTGACAGAAAGGCTGTTTCTAAGTGACACACTGAACCTTGTGAAGATCACGTTCCACTTCCTGTAGCCAATAACAGAAACCTGAGGCTGCAGTGGAGGCAGGTTCACTAACACTGGACAGTGGACGATGTAGCCTGCTCTGATGAATCTGGACTTCGGCCCAGGCAGTAGACAGTAGGGTCAGTATTTGGCATCAACTACCTCAATCCATGGACCCAACCCGCTCTGTGACAACAGTCCTGAATGGTGGTGGTTGGATTTGACACACTTTGATATCAATCACATGTCACTAAACAAAAGTCACCAGGTCTGTATCCAGTAGACCACCCTTGGGGTGTGGTAGAACAGGAGATAGGCAGCATGAAAGTGCACTTGATGAAGGAATAAGAGCTGAGATGATATGAAGATGAAGAACTAAGGCAGTTTGAGATTAAGGGGAGGAACTACCCAGTGTTACTGTGGTGTTCCTACTAAAATGCTCAGTCTGAGTCTGAGGTCAGGTCACTTTCCCTCTCCGTAATCTGGGATCCAACTGAAATCCCTTCCTCTCAATGGAGCAGTTTTGCTGTGTTCAGATCTGGGTTGCAAAGGCATGAATCAGTGTGAAATGTTTTGCTGGCAAAACATAATGGCTGGCGACAGGTAAACAGACCAACAAAGGACCTGACTGGCCTTGAATTTAAAAAAAAGGAAAAGAAAGGGGGAAAAATGCATGAATGCAACAAGACTAGGGAATGGCCGATGTAACTATTAAAGAGCTAATGAGGGAGTGGGGAACTAGTAAGGAGGAGGTGGGAAAGGTGCAAAGAGCTGGGGTTACTACAGGGCAGGTGGGATCTGGAACAATAGGTGAGTGGCAATAAATGTAGGCATGAATGTATGAGTTATGAAAGAAAAGATCTGTGGCACAAGCAAATTTTGCCAAGTGGGAAAATCGACCAAACGTCTGGACTAAATAGTGCAATTTAATGTTGATGATCACATTCGAAACTGTTCAGGCCACATTCTGAATAATTGGGATTGAGACGTGTGACACCAGAGCCGCTGTCGAGGCCTCAGGTAGCTAAACACTTTTTTTCCCTCTCTTTTCTATACAATCATAGACGATGTACCTGCTGAACACAAGGGAGGATTTAAAGCACAGGAGGAGGGATTAAGAAAGTAACACAACAGCATGGGGGATTAGGAGAGTTTCCTCTAATGAGACTCTCTCCACCTTCAATCCTTCCATTAGCTTTGGGCTTGAAAGCAGCATCTAAGGCCAATCCATTTGTCCACCCTGAACCTGTGCATCCAAGACTCCATCATATTAACATTCACTCTCATATTACATTCGACCCCCCCCACCACCACCACCACCACCAGGTCCCCCCATCCCCACCCACTTCCTCCATCTGTCTCTCTCACTCTCTTAAGCTCTCTCTCTCTCTCTCTCTGTTCAGCTCAAATCTGTTTACTGGCACAATCAACATCTATCAGTATAAAATTCATAAAAAAATAAATAAAAAAAATAAAGATTTCAAATGTCAGTTATTTTTCGCCAGTCTTCTGTGTGTTATTTGTAGATTTTCGTTTCCATCCTTTTTCCAGTCATCTTGACCTTTTTCTTCCTTCATTTATTTTTACTTTAATCTTTTTACCCTCCATCACAATCTCTCTCTGTATCTTATTTTATTTTATTCTCTTTTATCATATTTGATTTTTTTCCCCCACTTGCTTTGAAATTTTCAGCCTTTCAAGGCAATATAATTATGAATATTTCATTTATAGACAATATCAAATGTGTTTAAATGTGTTTTGTAGCCGAATGGTCGCATGCTGAGGTGAAGTCCTATAGCTGCTGCATGAAGTGCATAAATCCCTCTGTTGGCTTACAAACAGCACCAGCCCATCTCTTTGGACATGTCTCACCGCCTTTTACACCAAGTGCCTTGTTTTGTTAGGAGGGACTGATGGCTCGTAGCTGAGAACCAGGTACCGACTCAGCTCCACTCAACTGTTATCCCTTTTGGTACCAGGTACTAACTAAGTCCACTGCGGTAGGACACACAAAGCCACCATGTAGCTTCATCTTCACTGTGACACACATGAATTATGGCATAATTTGGACCAAACAGAGAAACATCTGTTTCTCCTCAACTGAGCGTGGCGTCGCCGTACGAAAGGTATATACAGTGGCTTTTTTACAGATAACGCCGTCCTCCACGATGACTCGGCAGTGACCATTCTCTCGGACCAGTCGTCTGCAGTGTTTTCGCGTCACCTTTCGGTATCACCTCACTTCAGCTTGGAACCTCGGTGATACCAAAATAAATATCCAGCAGAATCCGAAGAAAGGCGAGCAGAGTCCAGTCGAGTTGAGATGATACCATGCCGTGGAGCAGGGCTATCAGTGGTCAGTAAGGACGTTCGCTCCCTAGAAGGCCTCCGCATCCAACTGCTTGCGTCACTCAATTTTGGTTCCACCGAGGGAACCTTGATGGGGACCTTTTAGCAGGAGTGTCTTCTTCATCTCTGTGAAGATTGAATATGGGAGGCAGATGGAGGACTGTTGGACCCACGTCATCTCAGTTGGAGGCAGTTCTTCTTCAAGGAGGCAGGAAAGAAATCTTTACCCACTCAGTGGCATAAGCATGAGCCTGTTGCTCATGTAACGAACACTGAACCGAAGTAGCTCTGGAAGCTCTGAGGAGAACATTTAGTTTTGAACATGAGCAAATATTGATGATGGGTTATTGAGCCTGGTATCACTACTCGAGAGATTAAGAGATGTATCATCTGATGTTTGTTTAATTTGTTTGTATAAATAGTGCTCTCTGATGGAAATGATATTTCTGTGCTGCCGTTTCTTATTGCCAGTTGAGATACAGGATATGATTGCAGAACGAGACACAGGTAGACATGTGGCTGTGATGAGCGACATGATGTGATGTCCATGTGTTGCATTGATTGTGCTATTTGCAAAAACAAGATTGCTGCTTTTGAAAAATCCAAATTTATTTGAGGATCATTACCGGGATTGTGTTTTTCTCGCAATATGAAGATTAAGCAGATGATTTTTTCTTCACCAGAACGTCAGCACTCACTTTCACAAGTCAATTGCAAATCTAGACTGAATTAAACATTAAAATAATAAGGAGCACAGCATAAAAAACACTAGAGCCAATTTGAATTCTGCTTTCACTGCACATATGCCACTAAGGTGGTATTTAACAGCAGATGGTTATGGATCAAAGCATGAAAACTAAAATGTGCACTATCATGGATGGAGAATATAAACTTATGAGTCATTATCTGCTCCTGCATTATGTTTGAGCAGCTGAATTTGTATTTTCAAACATTATATGTCTCAGAGAACAATAAGTTTCCACAGAGATGAGATTCCTAGACTGTCAGTGCGTCATAACAGCGAAGAACCCTGTGTTTAAAGGGAATGAAGGCAAGTGCCGAACCGTGATTGTCACCACTAACACAACCCCCTATAATCGTGTATTCATTCCGATCCCACCCTTGTTTCCAAGTCTGCCGGAGGTGCGCCTGGCGTGGCTGGCCATGAAAAATACCGAAGTGCCCTCAGCACGCCCCTGGCACACTCTCTACCACGCTGCCAGCTCCAGGAAAATAGAACCTCTGTCATTTTAACACAAGAAGATCACATTCGAAACTTTGTTCAGCCACTCAAACTGTCAGTCAAATGTCGGACTCTGCCGTCTCTGCCTCGCTTCCCTTTCAGCAAAGGGAGGACGAAATGAAAGAGGGAAAAAGGAAAAGAAAAAAAAAAGGGGGTAAGATGTGGTAACATATGCGTACATGCACAATAGCAATACTAAGATAATAATGGCACCTGTTGTTAGCTCGTCACTACACCTCCACCAGCAAAGTTAAAGTGTCCCAATGTGGGTAACAGGGTCCACCTCTGAATTTCCCTCCGTCTTCTCCACATGTTTTTACCTTGTCCTGATCTTTTGTGGCTGGACCGCAGCACCAGTGAGCCTTATGAAGGACTTGACGAATGATTTGGCCCGAGCAGTTCCTATTACGTTATCAGGGAGCGCTGTGACTGTGTTTACTTGCCTTGTGAGACAGGCTCTTTGGTTCTGATAGGAGGAAGGAGGAAGCTGTGAGGGTATTCCTCCATTCAGAGACCAGAGGTTAAAGCTCGGCCTGAGCCTAAAAACACACGCCCAGTACTGGGAACGCTGGGAGGAGGCACCTCAGCAGGTCGACAAGTCAGCTTGTCGATTTTTTACCTAACCTGCGAGCTTCTTGTTCTGAATCCCCTCTGGAAATAATTAACAACGCGGAGAATTATTCATCCCCACGATCCACTGTCACCTCTTACCATCACAGATCCTAATAACAAAGTTCTGCATGAACGCATCGACTGTCGGCTGATAAGACTTGGCACAGCGTGCCTCAGTGCGCCCAGACAAAGAATTTATTTTCCATCTGCCAAATGAATGGATGACATTAATAAAGATGATGAGTTCAAATGAATTTAATGAGTGACAGTTATAAAGATATCTCCATTCCAAAACCAGACCAAGTGGAGTAATATTAAATTCATAATCTTCATCCATGTTTCTTTTTCTTCCTTATTCCCCTTTTCTTCTGTCTTTCCTTTCTTTTTCTCTTCTTCTCATGGTCCTCCTCCTCATGATTTCCTCATCCCTTATTATATCTTTCCTTTTTCCTTCTTGCTTCCCATACTTCCTTATCTTCTCCTAGGATTTTCTTTCATCTCTTTCTCTTCTATGCATTCCTCTCCTGTCTCCTTTTCCCATTGTCCCTTATCCTCCTTTCCTTTTTCTACATCCTCCCACCACTTTAACCTCCCTCGTGACTATAATGGCGTCATGTTTGCGTTCCCTCCTTCCATATCAGACCTATCTCTGTCGGTCGGTCTCTGGGAATCAGAAGGGCAGGCCTCCAAAATTGGGGCAGCATCAAAATTGCTGTGCTGTCTCAGATAAAAAAAATGATCATTCTCATTCTCATTTTTTATTTTATTTTTTTTTTTACGTTAAAATGTACAAGAACCACGAGATTCTAGAAACCTTCGTCGGGAAATGAATCATGACTTTGGCAACGCTTTCTCACCATTTGTTTCCAGAAACCCCATTAAAAAACAAGTCTAAAACAAGTGAACGGCATTCATTTTTATTCTTTTTGTACTTTATTTTTCCTCCTGACCTCTTCTGAGCAGGAAGTATTGAATTGATAATACTGCCTGTGGACACAAAGCGGGCTTCCACAATTGATGAACATGACAAAAACTCATTATATCAATAACAAAAATCTAAAATGACTCACTTGGGGGTGGGGGAGAGCTCCACCTAAAGTACAATCAACACCAATCACACAGAGAAGAAAATGTATAGAGTGTAATTTTCTGTAGTGGACTTCTGAAGCATGTCACCAGGTCATAATCAGGTTTGTAAGCGACTGCTGTAAAATTAGAAAAAGTCATGCGGTATGGTGCTGATTATAATAATTGCTAAGTTGAATTATTAAGCTGCTGATGAGGGCCTGGTGTCTGCAGGACCTGAAACAGAACATTAGATTGAATAAAGCATAAAGCATAGTATCAGGTCAGAGGGAATTTCAGTCTGTATGCCGACCTAATGAACTCCGGGGTGGTGTTTAGTTGTTGGTTGCGGATGAACTTGAACTGACACATACCCAGGAAACGGGAGAAATTTTATTCAGCGACTGCTGCTGTGGATCTTTGGTTGGTTCCCTCAAATGTTAGTCCGTTTGACACTAAGGCCAATCACAAGGTTAATCTGTTTGTTGTGTATTCATTTTGTTTATGAAAACTATGTTGAACAATATTAATTGAAAATGTGATTGTATTTTTCATTAGCAAATAAAAATAACACAGTAACATGTAAGATGGACAAATGAACCAATTACCGTTTTGATGCAAAATCTTATTCAACGTCCTTCATTCATACGATGACTCACACAAAGTAGTGCTTTATTATCAGAAGTGGATTCTACAGTTAAAAACCTGTTTCATCATTAATAGAAAAGGATCTTGCAATGTTGTCATAAATTCTTGGAATGACCAGATTTATGGACGAAATGAATTCAAAATCCACTGAAAATTGGACAAGTAGCAACTAAACAAAGGCAAATGAAAAGAAAATTAGTGATATTTATATAAATTTAAGCTAGTGTAACAGTATCAGTTGCTTTCAACCAGCTGTCTTTCCTGCTGCTACAAGAAAGCATGATTACGTTTCCATGGTGTGCGGATCGATCCTTTCTTCTTGTGTATTTCAAATAAAATATCAGTGTTTGTATTGTATCAATGATACCGGCCTGGGTTTTCTTGGTATGGACTCATCACTATGTTCACTATGTTCCATGATACATGTTGATCATTGACAACCATATAAGTTTTCCTTGAAATGTATGCGCGTATGCATTTTAATGAAACAGCTTCTGAATGACTTGCTATTTTTATAATTATTCCAGTTTTGATTAAATATTAATTTATAATGGGTATATCATGACTTTATCAATGGGTTTATTAAATAAAGTAAAAAGTGCCCTATACACTAGCCTCTTGATAGAGGATGTCACCTGTAACCATGCTAACTGTGTGTAACTGTACTCAACAAAGAAAATCAAATGAAGACCTATCTATCTGTTTTCCGAGGTTGTTTTGGGAATCAAAATCCCGAAGACTCCCGAACCACCTCAACTGGCTCCTTTTGACGTGAAGGGGCAGCGGCTTTACTCCTAAGCTCCCCCTAGATGTCAAAGCTCCTTGCCCTATCTCTAAGGTGAAAACTGATTTCAACCATCTTGTTCTTTTGGTCGCTACCCAAAGACCACAAGACCACGGGCTGGGGTTGGGACAAACACTGGATCTCCCTCAGGCTCAGCTCTTTTTGCACCACTACAGTCTGGTACATAGCTTGCTTTGCTGCTGATGCTGCAAGATCCCAAGAAACTTAAATTTGTTAACTTGGATCCCAACCTGAAGAGAGCAAACCAGCCAGGACCCACGTCGTCAGACTTGAGGAAGTGCTGACACTCACTCATGCCGCCTCACACTTGGCTGCATGTTGAAGGTCTCGACCTGGTGAGGCCTACAGAACCACGTCATCTGTATTCAGAGGAGTTAAAACATAACTCAAATAAGCGGGACAAAAATAAGGCTAAAAAAAAAAAAAAAAATCAGGTGCCAAAACTAATACTAGTTGTGTTTTTTGCAGTCCTACTTTGCATAATAAAGATATGCTGTATTACTAAATTGCTTTAGCAGATAATCACATCCAAGCAAAGCTGTGAACGTTGCACAGGGTTTGTGATGTATGGGATGCAGCAGCCCCTCACTACATTTAGATTAGAAATCATCAAACAACATGACAGGGCTGCAAAGAGAACCATGCATTTACATGACAGAACTGCTTCCTTTCCTCCTTCCTACTCCCAAATACCTCGAGAATGAGAGTGTAACTGCAATTTTCTTTCCCTCCTTTTCCTCCCTCCTCCTTTCACTGATGTTTTTGTCTTCATTTCATCCATTACTCTTTCATGCCTTCTGTTCTCATCCTCCCCCATCCTCTTTCCTATTCATTCTTCATTAGCCTCCACCCCTCCCTCCGTCCCCCCCCACTCCTTCTGTCTTCCTTCCTTCTTTGCCTTTTCCTCTCCTCCACCCTTTCTTGTTTCCTGCTTAATTTCTTCTTTGCGATTGCTTCTGTTTTTGCATCATTTCCTTTTTGTTCTTCTTCCTGTCACCTTCTTGTCTCCTTGTCTCCATCCGGAAGGACTCATGTCAGATGCTTATTGTCCTGCCTTTGTCTCACACACACACACACACACACACACACACACACACACACACACACACAGAATCAAACAGAGCAACACGCTGTAGTGATGTAGTGATGTTTTAGGAGGTTAGTTAATTATTTAGGAAAACAAAGTGCTGCAGCCTCCTCTCCACGGGACACGGCCATGTTTAATCTCCATTGTGTTTCAGAAGGAAAAAAAACACACACACACACACATTATTCACCCATTTCTTTTTGAGTCATTTTCAGCAGATATTTGAGTAGAGTTTTCCTCAACTCAATAGGTCGCCCACCTGCAAACGCTGATGTCACCGCGTCGTTGCGGCCGAACAGTCGCGATCAGTGCAAATCCAGTGAGCAGCGTCTCTGCAGATGGAAATGTCTCACTAATGAGGGGAGTCAGAGGATAATGGTCAGACGGGTTGGAGCTGACAGAAAGGATACAGTAACAGAAATCAATGATGCAATGGGCACGGGCCAAAACTTGGATAGTAGAGGACTGGAAAAAAAACGTAGCCCAGCCTGATGGATGCTGAGGCAGCAGATAGCGGGTGGCCGAAATTTGGCATCAGCAGCGGGAGTCCATGGACCCAACCTGGCTTGTTTCAACAGTTCAGGACGACGGAGGTGGTGCGATGCTGTGGAGAACGTTTTTTTTTTTGGTGGGGGGGGGGGCATCTTAGTTTATTGTGGTTTGAATGCCACAGCCTATCTGAGTATTGTTGTTGA
The DNA here is from genome assembly GCA_038496675.1 of Rachycentron canadum. Taxonomy (NCBI): domain Eukaryota; kingdom Metazoa; phylum Chordata; class Actinopteri; order Carangiformes; family Rachycentridae; genus Rachycentron; species Rachycentron canadum. The sequence goes on from CM076667.1 coordinate 4,516,747, forward strand.
CCGTGTGCTTTAAACTAAGCTTTAATGAGATCACCCAGGATGCATGCAGTGATCCAGCATCAAAGGGTCTTGAGTTTACATATTTCCCTTAAACATCATGTAGCTTCAACGCACAGCAGGAAGAAGCTGATATACAATATATGTGACACTATCAGACATTATTAATGGGTTTTTTTCCCCCAAAAAGGAGATAACAGGAAAAAAAGAGGTAAAACCATATTAACGTTAAACACTAAGGTTCATTGTTGACCTTGGAAGCAGCTGATTGAGAAACGGTCTTGATTTAAGCCTGTGAACTTTCAACTGTGTCTCAGAGTCTTCATCAGTAAATGGAGATGACTCAGTGTCACCCTGTGTGTTTTAGTCAGTAGTCACAGGTAGTGGTGAATGAAGAACTGACCTTTCTCCGGTAGATAGCAGTATATGTAGGTATATATTGCCAGGTCGGTGATAATTCATTGTACACAGTGTTGCACGTGTTGTGCGCTGCCTTGGTGTTGTGTTCATGGACAGCTGACGTCTTGTTTCTGCTCTTCACTCAGGATACTTGCTGTTATGTGGTGTTTCCCACGGCTCTCACAGTTTGATGTAACCTCTGTGGATTCTTTAACCGCTTGCATTGGACGATTGCAGCGTTTCAATTATTTGTCATTGCTATTGACTTTTTGTGTTTTGGCAGCGGGGAAGTGCTCTCACTCTGTTATTTTACTGCTCAACTTCCTGTCTACAGCAACTTCCCATCTGACATTTGTTGCTTGTGATTATCTTGCACCGAAACCAGATGACTACAACACATAACAAATATCTAAACCCATATTTTACACTTTTCCACTGTTTTATTTGAAGGTGTGATATCCATAAGAAGAGATATTTGTTTTTAAGAACCTAAAACCATCTCAGTGTGAGAATCTGAGCATCTCAAATTAATATATTAATATATAATATAATATGACCAATATGCAAATATTCTTGATAAATATTTCTTGAGCTTATGGGGATATTATATTGATGTTGTTGCAATCACAACATTGTTTTAATCACTGAGTGCATCTCTTGTTGCTCTGGTATATAAAGCTGCCTATATTTCATTTTGTGACACAACAATGACCAGATGATTGATTCTACAAGAGGCTCTTAATCTGATATTTGATCAAGACACTGATGAGGATGGGAGCAGACAGGATGTAACTGACAGTGAAGATGCATTAGGAGAGGAAGTGTCAGGGGTGGACAGCTGAGAATGTCGTCAGGATAACCCCGAGGCCGAAAAGACAGCAGCATATCTCAGGATGATAACATCAAATCCTGCTTTAACAGTTCTGGACTGAGCCAACTAAAATTGTAGTTCTAAATATGGCAAACACTGTGAACACCAGGAAGGACCAGAAGCCCATTACTTTCCGCAATACAATAGAAACAAAGGACAATAAAAGGTTTAATATATTTTTTACCTCTCTGGCATGACGTTGAGATACTTTTTTACCGTATACTGCCATATAATACCATATACTCACGTCTTAAAGTAACTTAAAGTTAAACCTCTCATAATAACAGGCAGTCTGGCGCCTGCAGTAATTACAGGGCCAGTAATTAAAGGCCCATCTCAAATCTTCCTTTTGGTCCCTCCTCATCAATAATCTAAGTATTCATTTTCATCAATATGCAGATGATACTCTGTTGCATATGTCTTTAGCACCAGACCTCTTTGGTCTATTGCTATCTGAGGTAAACTGATCTGGAAAGGGACTTTTGACTTGTATTTGCTATAGTAATAATAATAATAATTATAATAATAATAATAATAACATTTCGGAATCCACTTTAAAAGGTGCTTAGCACAAGAGACAGCTTTAAAACAAGCAGATCATAAAAAACAAAACAGTGACAAGAAAGTCAAGTAAACTCCAGAAAAAGCTTTCAAAGAAAAGTATGTGTTATAAGAAGAGATTTAAGAGAGGTCAGTGGTTCGGCTGACCTGATTTCCTCAGGCAGCTCGCTCCATAGCTTCAGGGCTTTGACTGCAAATGCTCTGTCACCTTTAAAGCCAGGAATACCAACCAGAGAATATTTCTGTATTTCTGTTTAAGCAACTGAGTAGCAGCGTGGTGACAAGACTGGCGACTTGATGCTATTGCACTGATGGAATTACAGAGGAAATGGATGTTATATTGAATTTACCATGTAAGCCATCACACTAAGCTACGGGTGATATCACTTCCCCCTCATGTTTTTTTAAACTGACTGTTGTTAACTTTTGGATTTTATTTGTTTGTGCTAGCTGTGGTTATAAACAACAGCCATTATTCCAATCCTGACTTTTCTTTGAGAACTTGGCAGTGGAATCAGTTTGTTGGTTTACGTTTGAATTCTTGTTCCAGCCACTCGGCTTCACCTTGGAAACACCCACCTGCCTCTGTGTGTCTGTCTGAGCTTATGTGAGCTTTTTTTTTTTTTTTAGTTGTTGTTTTTCTGGTAAATGCAACATCACATTACTGAAGCATAAGTGAACCTTGCAGCTTTTCATCTGCTTACATTAGTGCGTCGCCTTTAGTTTCGAGGCTGCATTGATCGCCAAACATCAAAGTCGGGGTTCAAACGCGGAGCCAAAAAGCAATGTGATGCTACCTGCCCGGACTTAGTGCCAAACATGGTGCTGGCAACTGAGCAGAGCACTCATCAAAAGACAGGAGAAGCCCTCAGACATCATTAGTCTACAAGTGTTTGTGCGCTCTTGTGTGTGTGTGAGCATGTGCTTTGTGTGAGTAAGTGCAGACACTTCAAATGTGTTTTTCATTTAACTTTATATGTGACATATATCATGAGTGCAACTCATGTCTGTATGTGTGCGATATGAAAGCTTATGCATCAATGCTGTGCATGTACATTTTCGGGGGCTGGATTCACACAGGATAGATGTAAGTAGTGGTGGTGCAGTAGAGTAAGTGAGAATGAATGCCGTGCTGGTGACGAAGACGTGATTGGCTGGGGAAATTTATTTAATAGTTATGTATGAGAAAAAAGGATGTAGAGAAAGACTGACTAGATATAGTGGCCGATGACCACAACAGGTCCCAGAGTTCTGCTTGAAATCACCCATATGAACACCTAATACAAACAATGCTAACAAATCTTTCAAATTAAAGGACAAAATATGTTGTGTCATGTATGTAATTTCTCTTTAGAACAACTCTATTGACAGGATGACATATTTTGTCTGTGCCTTCAAAATCACCGTTGCTTGGTCATGGTTAAGGGATGATTGTGGCCACGGTTAAAGGAAGGTGTGTCCTGTGTTATAATCCAATGTTTTATTGAGCCACCCTGTCCTTCTCTGTGGTCACCTGACTTCTTCCTCCTTTGCTCCTGTCATATTTTCTACAGCCTGAACAGCTTTGTCACTGTGGACTGACTGGTTGTGGCTGCTATTAAAAAATATTAGTATCAAAAATGCTTTTGAAATCTTCTGTCTTATATAGCCATTGTTGCTTTTACAAAATGAGAGGTTTTAATATGCCCTCTGATCAGCGCTACGTCTTCAGGGAAATTTGGAGGCTAGCGACGGCTAGCTAGTTAGCATGCTAACTTCAGTAGAAGAAAAGACATGATAGAAACAGGTTAACATTTTCATTTCTTTCCAGCGCTGTAGGCAACACTCGGCGAGCAAAGAAGAAACGCTGCGAGTTCAACATCAATCTTTATCCGATTGATGTTGAACTCGCAGCGTTTCTTCGTAACCAGCTGTTAATGCTAACGTTAGCTATGTAGCAATAGCAAAACTTACAGTCCTGTTTTGCCAAATGCACTATTTTCACGGTGATGTGAACATTTATCTTTACTGTTGTGTGTGCTGTGTGCTGGTCACCATCATCAAAAGATGGTGGGAAGCTCTTTCCTCCTCCCCATCCTCCGTCTCTTGCCCCGTGCTCCTCTTTGATCAGACATGATCTGACCTTTTCTTGCCCCCGTCTCCATCTCCCCACTTCCTCTCCTCCTATTTCTTTCCTTCCTTTGCACTTTTTCTTCGGCCGCCTCCTTTTACTTTTTCTCTCTCTCACCATCGACATTGTCCTCTCCCTCTCCTTGTAACTCTGCCTTTCCCTTTTCTCAGTAGTCCCCTCTACCTCCTTTAATCCCTCTCTTCTAAAAGAGTCTCTCTCCAACCGTCCTCCCACTCCATCCCTTTACCTCTCCTGCTGCAGTTTGACCCCCCTTTTTTGCTCCCTCCCTCTGTCCTCTCCTTAATCTCTATTTTTTTTTCTCTCTCTCCTTCCTCTTTCCTCCCAGTGTCCCATCAGGTCAAGCCAACCTAATTAGGAGTGCTGTGTCTGTTAGAGGACTCAAACACCACCCCTGTTTATTGCAATTAGCACAGCCATTAACAAACACTTCACAACACTGGGGGGCGCCGCGCTCTGCATTATTTATAAAGTGGGGAAGGAGGGAGATGGGAGTCTTCTCTCCTGGCTTGACTCTCTTGCATCTTTTTTTCTTCCCTTATTACCCTGCTTTCCTCGACTTACCCCGTCACCCTTTCCTTCTCCAGCCCTTCACCTCTTCCCTACCGCTAGAGAAAGAATCATTAACGTCCACACATGGGGCTTTTTTGAGTTCTGAGGCCTTTAATTCCCACAGAAACAAACAATCAATCCTCTGAGTCACGGCTGCAACTGAGGTAAACAGAGAGATTCTGTTATTGTTTCATTTACATGTTTGACAAGTGAATCTCGTGGTAATATTGAAGCTACTGTATGGAGCATTGAGGTCATACATTTAAAGAAAAAAACAACAAGCGAACAAACTTCTCTGATGTTATTAAGCTAATAAGAGATTTTGATTATCTTGCACGAGCTTCACCAGCAGATGGAGCGTAGCATAAATAAGTAGTTTTCAGACCAGTCGAAAAACAAGACAAGGTCAAATGACTTGACTACATATGGTCAAATTTTTATGACCATGACCATCTGACAAAACTAACAAAAAATAAATTAAAGACAAAGACTGGGCTCGGATTTCAGCGGTATTTACTGCAAAACAGTTCTTATTTTGTCCCTCACACAGCAAACAGCCTCCATCAGGGATCAACCACAGTTAAGCCTTCATTTATCTCAAATGTAGAACATATAGCGTATAACTTCATTTCTAACTCTATTTCTAACCAATATGTAGAATTGGCCATAGCAGGATTTTAGTATGAAGGTTGTTGAGTCACTCCTCTTTGCTGTTGTTTAGGTTACGTGTTAATACATACTCACTACTTCCTGTACCTGTTGCAATTAAAAGCCCTCTATTGTTTCTATCTTAACAAGGCTTTTATTTCTGTGCTGTAATAAGTGTTTTGCATGTTGGTGTTTCTGTTGTTTACATATTCAGATCTGCTAGTTTCTTTAGCAGTTACAGATGAGTTATCTCCCTCCTTTCCCCCCACTTTATCTGCTCAGTATTCCTCTGCCTCCTTTATTAATTATGTATATTATATATATAATAAAAGTAGCTTATTTAGAAGCGAGGCTCAGTGTATAGGAAGCAGTCCTCTGCTTCCCTTCAGTTCCTGAGGAGGCAGAGAGCCAGAGTGGCTTGATAGGCTGCCCTGCAGCATTACCAGCACGTAAGTACTGAAACGAAATAAAAGTTCAGTCAGATGTGAGCTAATAATTAATGAGGAATTAAAATGTGAAGTCACTCCAACAAAATGGGGTGCATGTCTGTCAATTTTGAAATGATGATGACAGAACGTATGGCCTATAGTATAAGTATATAAGGAATGTGATAACTGCGTTTGGTCCACTTCCTGATAGTGGCTATGGTTGGCCTGGGCACACAGCAGATAAAGTGGTGTCTGGTACTCTGCTGGAATGTTAAAGTGTGCCAGGATGAGATAGAGGGAGGTTTATCAGTCAGCTCTGACGGGCTCTGGGTTCCACTTCACTGTCCTCTATGAGCTCAGAGGGCAATGGAGCATCGAGGAGGACTGAACGAGCCACAGATATTCCAGGGTGTGACGGCGGGTCGTGGACAGCAATGAGCCTCAGCACATCACCCACTGGAATCACTCCCAAAAATCACTTTGCTGCCACCTATAAGCATATAAATTGTCCTGATAACAATAGCCGGGCGTAATAACTTGAATTGGAGTCATGGAATGAAAGATCCCAGTGAAGACAGGGCATTAATCAGACGCTATGATGGAGCTCTGTCCCACTGGACAAAGCTGAGACACCAGGATCAGGTTATTGGTCCCAAAATTAGATTTGAAATGCACTGCTAATTATTTTCTTTCCCCCCCATGGTGCACACACACACACACACACTCACACACACTCTCACACACACGCACACGCACACACACACACACACACATACATACAAAACACACTTTGATTACTGGCTCTGGAGAAAAAGAAGAGGAAAACATTTTTTGTTACATTTGTTTCCTTCTTATGGATTACAGCAGCACTCTGGGGATCTGGGGGTAATGTCCTCCAAAGATGTTTTTTGACAGAAACTGTTACATTCATTCAGCGTGTTCATTGAAGCAGTGAGCCGCTAAGTCTTGGATGATGGGGGTCTTATTATTGGCTATATAGAGGGTCACAAAGGTTTGCGGGTCATGCTGTTAAAAGAAAATGTACTTGACCGAAGTGAGGAGTTGATAAAAATATTGATACACTCATCTGCGACTTTTATTTAGCCTTTAGGTTAAAGGCTGTATATTAAAATGAACGGGTCCGGGTCTGAAAGTGAAGGCACTGCTGAAGTGCCTTAAACCTGCACTCTACCCAATAACTTTTAGGGTTTGATTCCAATGCTTGTAAAAGTAAGTCTATTTGAAAATGTCCCTACTTCTCACTTGATTTATTAGCTCAGTAAACGTTTTCCTAATGAGTTTATGGTCTCAGTCTCTAGTTTCAATTCTTCAATACAACATGGTGTTAATTCTTTAAAAGATGGTCCCATTTAGAGGAAAACAGACCATAAATCAGGGTATGAATTAGGGCGTGGCTACTGTGTGATTGACAGACTGTACCAGAAGTGGCCATTTGCTTGTAAATCAGGATGGATACAGAGCAGGTCAGATGGCCAAAGTACAAACGGTGACATTGGGTTGCCACCCGGGTTTCACAAGCCCTCCGTTCCCGACTGCACTGCGTATTGCACCTGCCATATTTCGCACAATGGCCCATGAGGCATTTCACTGGACTGTTGGTGAATATGTGGTTTTGTCTCAAGTCACAGAGGGACACAAATGCTCATCCTTGAAAAAACATGGACGACTGATGAAGTTTGACAAACTCAGCAATATCGGGGACATTCACTTGTTTCTATCCTGGGTTTAGTTAGTCAATTCAGATCAAATATCACTATGTGACCAAGGTATAGACTGAGAAAATGTAGCAGTTCACTGCGAAACAAGTCACATTGTGTAACGTCAAGATAAATTTGTGTGACTTTAGAATGAAAGCAATTTGAGTTAAAAGCCTGGGTGTTAGTTGTCCCTGCAGTGCTCAGACGAGATGACAACCATTTTAAGAAAAAAAAAAAAAAAAAGACGCTTTTTGTGCTTTTCAGTTTTATCTCATCATCCAATTCCCTTTAATCTACCATTTTCTACTGCCACCCCTACCCCCCTCCGTCTCTCTCTTTCTCTCCGCAACACAGAGCGTGGGTGGCAAAGGGGGAGGATGTAGCCACCTGGCCGAGCATGCAGGGATCCACATTAGCCTCCTGCTGTGCAAACGCCCTCCTGCATCCCACACCGCTGCTTTAATTGTCATGGAAATCAGGTGCATTTGTGTGTTTGTGTGTGTGCGTCTCTGCGCCTCCTAGGTGCGTCGATTGGTGTGTGTAAATGAATGTGTGTATGCACCTGTCTAGGTCTGGGCTGTATACACTGAGCATATGTTATGTTGATTCTTCATGATAACGAAGTGTTTGGTGACGAGCACATTTTATTGTTGTCATGTTGCCTTTAAGGGTGTGTGTTCTCATATGTGTGTTTGTGATTGTACCGTGGAGGTTGACAGCATAAACTACCGAAGCGTTTCATGATAAAGACAAGACTTAAGATAAATACTGAAGTTGGTGATAAACACTTTGGGAGGTGATTTCATTTGGAAGCTATGACCCTCCGTCCCCTTAACAGTAAGTTTATAAATGCTAATTAATTAATACATGTTTATATCACTTGATAATGTAGCTATAAGCAGATATAAGACCATTTCAAAGAGTTTTGTAACTGTAAAAAACATAATAGATACAAATCTGTAAAATAGGCTCCCAAACCTGTTCCTATACATCAGGAGATGCCGCAAACTTGTCACGAATGTATTAGACTAGACTTGAAAACACTCGCTAACCCACTGTAGCAACGATGAGGTTACAAACAACACTTTCTATAGAAGATGGTGTAATAACACTGGTACTCTTTTCCATTCAGAAATGATAAGTCCGGTCGTCAGACACTTGATTTTTATGGCTTCAGGCCGGCGACAGCCAGCAAACACAAACGTCTGTCTGTCCCATGCACCTTCAAGGAACTTCTTCAAATTTGGCACAAACGTACATTAGGACTCAAGGATGAACTGATTTTTTGGTCAAAGGTCAAAGTTCAAGGCCATAGTGACCTCACTGAACACAGTTTTGGCCCCGTGGATGCAATAGGTGGTCGGAGGTCCACGTTAGTGTGACCACACGATCTCACATTGAATAATTTTAGCCACGACTTCAAAGGCCAGGACACAAATTCACACATTTCACACAAAATCACTTTAGAGAAACAGGGATGTAATCTGGAACCAGTCTAACCTAAAGGCAGTAATTCTAATTTCCAGAAAAAAATACTGTATACTCAGACCAATACTGATGTCAGTGCTTTATATACTATAATCATAATTATTTTATTTACCTTCTCCATTACAACTGAGCAAACCCCATCTGCTGATGAAGACCAAAAGATGTCACTGAAAGGTATAAATCTAGAAATTTAGTAAGTGGGCATTGATTTAAGAATGAACGAACCTTAAAGCTCAACATGCTTTTATGACAGTCTCCCCACACCTGTAGAGAGTGCGATGTTCTTCCATAAAAATGAGATACAGGCAGTGACTTGCATATGGTGTTGAGGTCTGAAAATGTTCACTCGAGGGCCCGAATGGAGGAAAACCTCAACAGAGGTTAGTGACCACAGGATCCTTGTTCTGTGAAAGTGGACTGTGGGTCCTTACAATTCAGTCTCGCCGTGACCTCAGGAGGAGGTAGAGTGGGTCAGCCACTAATCAAAAAGTTGGCTGTTTGATCTCTGGCTCCTCACGTCAACAAGTGTCCTTGGACGAGATACCAGACCCTGAATTGCTGCTGATGCTGTATGGGTGCGATGCATGAACGTGTGAGTAAACGGGGGAATGTGGCAAGTATTGAGAAGCACTTCAAGTGGTCGATTAGACTGGAAAAACGCTGTTTAAGTGCAGTCCATTTACCATTTTAATGTGTACTATCGACGAGAAGAACAATTACAGTGACCAGCAAGTCAACATTACCAATACAAATGGCACTTGAGTATCATATTAGAAGAGAAAGAGCTGTTTTCTGTTTGAATTCAGTTATAGCTCCGGTGGTCCAAATGCAAAAACACCACACATGACAACAGAGAGTGTGATCCCTGGACCAACTGGTTAAATGCAATACAGTCATGTCATGGGTGAGCAGCCAGTGAGAGATTGTGGTCCCGTACATTATCTTTATTTGGAAAAATATAACTTTACTAAATATACTTCAAACGTATTTTATAACATTGTAGCTATATACAGTATAGTACCATTACTAGTGACTGTACAGAACCTTAACAGTATGAGACACCTGTGAAAACTATGTATCTTTTTTTTTTTTGTCATTTGTTTGCAGTGTTTTGATCATACATTTTTTTAAATAGTATGTTTTCAAACTGTTTATTTATTTCAAGAGAAAAGACATTTTTCTCCATCAAAAGAGGAGAGTGCAATCATTTAGTCTCTTCTGAAAAATTCTGAATCGCCACCTTCGGAAAAGCCTGCTATGTGTTGGAAAGAAAAATGGATAACACAAACTGTAATTTGTGTATACAGTATCCACAGAAACACAAACAATATGTGGCTGCTCACCTGAAACCGCTCCAAAGACAAATTTGGCAAAAAGAGTTTCTGATTACTGGCCTGTCAAAAAAAAAAAAAAAAAAAAATCTATATATGCAGTATATCACAAACAAACAAAAACAATATGGAATAGCGGTGGACAGAGGTGGATTACAGTATCTCCACCGTGTTGTATTTTAAAGTACAATCCAGTGCTGGTCCACTGTGTCAGCATGGTGTCCCCATAACTTGCTAACCTCTGGCTTTCTGAGTTTAAACATCCTAATAAGTAGAGGCAGCCTGCTGCCTTACCACACACATCACACACATCAAACCTCGACTTTCCACATCAGAGTGCGCACTCTGAGCAACCCGCCAGATGTAGCACCACACACTCACACACACACACACACATGCGTGCACGCACGCACGCGCGCGCACACGCCCAGTAACAGGCAATCTGACCGGCCTCTTGTTGCAACTGGCGCTTCCTTGTTGGAAATTAGAGTGTGGACAGCAGGCTAATGATCAATAGGCATGCCCACTGGAGAGCCACCACTGGGGCTCATTAGAAGCTACATGTGGCCACACTGTCACACACGCACACACACACACACACACACACACCACACGCACGGGCGCACACACATATCCCCAGAGAGACTTGATAATCAAACACTGCACCAACGCACACGGTGCTCCCACAGCAACCTGAAGACAGCGAGGAGAGAGGGAGAGGACCAAGGCATTTACTAATCTGCATTTGTGGATAAAAACAGCAGGAGAGAAAGTAAATACTGTCAACGCTTCCCTCCTGATTAAAGTTCACTCAGTGGGCACAGGTCTTTTTAAGCGCTTTTGTTGTAATATATCAGCAAATTTTATACACGTACATAAAGGTCATGTGTACAGTGGGAATAAAAAAACCAAGACAATTAGGAAGAGATGAAGGAAGAACCAGGTACCTACAGACTCAGTCAGCACTAAAGACCAGAATTTGGACGTTTTTTTTTTTTTTTGTTCTTCAGTCTTTGAGCTTCAACACAGTAAATGCTACTCAAAGTCCCAGCTTTAATTTGAGTGGGTTTACAATAATAACGCGTATAGCGTTTTTTAAGACATGATGGTGAAATCGAAGGGTTCAAAAGTGACTGAATGGTTGGCAACTAAACGTTTCTTTATTCTTGGGTCAACTGACCCTGTTTTAGCTTGAAAACTCCACAATGACGTAGAGGTTTTATGCCTTTTCAAACCCAAATGAATCCGAAAGCTACAATAGTGGGAGTAATCCTGTTCATACTGTCTGAATATTCCATAAAGTTATTCTATTGAAAATGTATAACTGCGCATGAATTCAGGATAAAGCCACCGCAGAAGAAAAACAAGCACAATAAAAAAAGAAAACCTAGATGGAAATTACAGAAAAAATAATTATAAATGACCTGTAGGCATATGAGAAAAAATAGATAAATACTCACTCTGAAATTCTAACGTGCTGGGAAAACATTCACTTTCGACTATTTACCATTTCTTCAATTTTTTTGAAATGAAATTATTATTATTATTATTATTATTTGTGGTCCTCTTTTTAAATTTTTTTATTGTGTTTTGGTTGCATCCCTGCCTAAGTTACATAAGTGAAATCTATTTAACCACAACACACTGCTTAACTTTCCCTCTGCTCTTGGGGTACACAAACATGTACATGCTCTACTGTCTGAGTGAAGTGTACCCCCAACATGCACCTCTACCCATCACCTTGCTCCCTGTCTCAGCTATCTTTCTATATATACACACACAAATACACACATACACATGTGCTCACCACTCACACACACTAGAGATGCCTATTTAGGCAGAGCTGGGGATTAGCAATGCCCTTTGTGGATCTGACATTCACCAATTGGACTTAATTAGCAGTGCTGAGCCTGACGCTGACCTTTTGTCAAGCGAGCTGTCATTGAAAACCTTTCTGTTGACTTGAATGGGGAATGCTATTTGTTAACGTAATCAGAGACCACCCGGCTCAGGCTGCTGGTCACACTGTCTGCAGAAAGGTTTACTGGAAAGATAGCATCACTGACTAAAGTACAGAGCCAATATTGGCTTTTTAATAAAAAACTAAAAGCCAGTTGGTATCATTCGCTTCTGCTACAGTGACAAAATAGCTGTATACATTTTTCCCTGTTTGTGTACACTTGCAGGGCTAATACAGGCGATATTCAGTATTATTCTCCTTGTCAAGAAAACCCACATTAAGTACCAAAAATCTATTGATCCCCACTCTCTTATATCTTGGGACTAAACTATTAACAAACACATCAATGGGCCACACTGTTAGAATGGCTGACATGTTCCTTCATTACCTTGAACACAAACACACACACAGTTTATTTTGACCCACACGCATTGTCCTGCTGCCAGAATTATTCAGCCAGCCACTTCTCCAACCTAAACAATTACACAGGATATTTTTTCAACCTTCTGATACAACCTATAGGAATGCCTCTTGAAAAAGCACCCCTATGGTGGCAAGTGTACCAGGAGCAGGTGCACCGGACCTTAGTTGCCATAGTTACAATAATAAACATGCAGCCTGTACCGATAGCGCTTGTGCCTTTGTCACCTATCACGCCAACTGGTGGCACAAAGAAGGAAGAACCCAAAAATGCACGACTGTCTTGTCAAAGATTCACAAGGTTTATTGTACAGGCTGTACAGCAGGATGAGGCAAAGGTATCAAAAAAAACAAAAATCTGAGCACAAGTCACAGAAACAGGGTCAGAAACACTCACGAGAAAACACACGCTGGAACGCTGACTCAAGGGCACAAGGCAATCTGGCAGAGAACACTGAGGAAAGGAAAGGTAGACATGAGGGAGGGAAAGAGAATTAGACACAGGTGAAACACATGAGGGCAGGGCAGGTAACATAGGTCATACAGGCAGGAAAAGCATACAGAGATCAGGGAAAGATGACACCTAGAGGCGGGATCTGGATGTGACACTACCCCCTCCTCATCCGATATTGTCGGTGTGGGCTAGATACTGACGGCCACGCCCTCGCCGTCAAACTGCCAGCAGCTTCCTGACAGTGTAAGCAGGAGTACCACGGATGAAACGTGGGGGAGGCGGGGGAGCCACGGCTGGGACCAAGGGACTCTCCTTCACTGGCTTAATCCGACTAACATGAAATGTGGGATGAACTCTCATGGACCTGGGGACTTTAAGTCTCACAAACACAGGATTAATAACCTTGGAATAAGGGAATGGGTCAACAAATGAAGGAGCTAACAGGATTCCAAATGTAGAGGAAGATCCTGAGTAGCCAGCCACACCTTTTGTCCCATGCTTTGCCGATGAGCATCAAACTGGGGGCCCCTGTCTGACACCGCATCCCTGAGAAGTCCGTGTAACCTAAAGATATGGGTCAGGACAATCTCCACTGTGAGAAGTGAAATGTACCATTTCAATCCTCCCACCACTGTTAAAACCATGGTATTTCCTTCTGAAACAGGAAGTCCTGTCACAAAGTCTATAGCGATGTCAGACCAGGGACGGTGCAGAATAGGCAGAGGCTGGAGCTAGCCTGCAGTGGGGCATCGAGAAGCCTTGTTCCAGGCACAAACAGGACAGGCAGGACATCTCCCCCTACCGAGCATCCTCTTCATGGACAGCCACCAGAAGCCCTCTTGCACCATGAAAAGAGTCCTCTTTATCCTGGGTTGCAAGAGAGAGAGCAGGAGTGAGCACAGTGAACAACCTGGGAACAAAGGTCAGCAGGCACAAACAACCAGCATTCAACCAGAACAGGTGAGCTTTCAATGGCCCGTTTGACCCTTTCCTCCACCTTCTAAGTCACTGCCCCCACCACACAAGATGGAGGGAGGATATGACAAGGGGACCTGGGGGCAGAGTCAGGATCAAACAAACGGGACAAGGCATCAGGCTTGGCATTCTTAGAACCCGCCTAGTATGACAGACAAAAACTTGAATCTGTTGAAAAAGAGGGCCCACTGACCAGAGTTGAGCCTTGTTGACCAAGAACGGCTGCTCAACCCCCTCCAACCAGTAGCGCCACTCCTTCTGCACCACTTTGACCACCAACAACTCCCTGTCCCCCACATCATTTTCTTCTGCTGGGGAAAGCTTATGGGAGAGGAAGGCGCAAAGGTGTGGCCTGCCATCTTGGGGCTCTCTTTTGGGATAGGATGGCCCCGACACCAACATTCGAGTCTGGTAACACCAGAACTGGAGCAGAAGTGAAACTGCCCTTGAGTCTGCGTAAAAAGCCTCATCAGCTTGGGGAGTCCACTGAAACCTGGTCTGGAGACCGTGAGGAGGACTGCAAGGATGAAGTCTCTCTGTTTCCCTCTGCCATAGATGCTTGTCAATTTTTATAGCCAGGGAGATAAGGGCATCGAGTTCAGGGCGGCCAACTGGTCTTTTATAGGGATAGGTCCGAAACTCTCTTCTTCTCTTGACGCAGGCCCATGATGCCTCTGGCAGCTTCCGGACCTGAGGCAAGGTGCTGGAAAATCTGTGGGAGCATCTGCCTGAATAGCTGGAGGGAACTACAGACAGGGTAGGGTGGCTGTGGCAGCTGATCTGATCAGGTATCTGCCATAACCTGGTTAGTATAGTAACAGTCATGGCTTGGTTACAACTGAGAAAAAAACAATGATTTTACTTCCTGAACATGAGATGATCTTTGTTGTCATGGTTACAAAAGTAACTATGTGGTTAACTTTGTGTTAAATGGCCACGGATAATAAAAACAACATAAAAAAACACACACACACAAAAAAAGCAAAAAACAAAACACATGCTTTTTAAATATTTATTTCTTCATACCATGAGGAAAAACAGAGTTAAATCGACTTTTTTCACTGCAGGCAAAATGTCCTATCGTGGGCATGATTTTATTTTTATTTATTTCTTTTAGGCTTCCAAACTGGAGCATGACAGGAAAAGTTTGAAACAGTGGACAAAAGTTTAAAAAAAAAAAACCCAAAAAAGTCACGCTCATCAATCCTGCTCCCTACCCTAAAAAAACATTGAATTTAATTTTAGTTTCACTTAAATTTGAATGAAAAATGTAACACAATACCTGCAGCTCTAATAAAGAAATATGAGCAGTGGCCTCCAGAAAGACATAAGGTGACCCTGACTCTTCTATCATCAAAGCACTCTATAAGTGGGAAAACACAATGCACATCTCTATTTGGGCCCCTCACACACTCACACACACATGCATGCACAAAACAAAGAGAGATTCTCATAAAGCCACAGTGTACACTCCACTCTCCAACAACAAAGAAAGAAATGTTGACTCAATGTTCTTTCCACTTAAATGCAAACCCCCCTCTCTCTCAAGCTGCCGTTCCTATTACCACTGAATTATTTTGCTTGTGTGGACAAATGCTAAACGCATCAGCCCGGCCTCCTCCGCAGAATCAATTCTGCATGCTTACCAGCTGGAATTTTTCAATTTACACGCCCTGAAAAACAATCCCAAATCACTAATCACTGCAGCATTGTTCACACCGTTTGGCTGGCTGCTGTGCTCTTTGTGTTTTCTAGTCGTAGGTTGGCATAACATTGGTGGGCAAGTATGCATAAGTGTTTATGTACTCTGTGGTTGTGTGTGTGTGCGAATTTGCAGTAGAGGGGGATTAATTGGGCTGAGAGCAATGCTTTCTGGATAATGTCCTGCATATGCCAGGGAAATGGCACTGTTGACGAGAGCTTGTGTATTGCTAATATCCGGTCTGAATTTAATTTGGGCTCTAATAATCAGGGCCCATTATGGCAGTGCACTGGAAGAGATAGAGACGGATACTGCTGTCTCTGTGCCTTGGACCAGCAGGCTGAAGGTAATAACAGGTTATCAGCTGCAGCTGAAAGCGGGGATGCTTGTAGATGGGACTGGAGGTAACGTCAGAATCCAGACCTGACCTGTTAGCTGCTCAAATAATATACAGTGTATACAGTCCAGTGGCTGACACAGATTATTTAAATTAAGATGGGTATGTGAAGTAAGGCTCATTTTGAATTGCTGATTGAGGCAGTTCTATTAAAATGTATTGATTTCTCTTGGCTAAAATGAAAGTGCAAGCCAACCCAGAGTGTGAATATTTATAGTGTGAAAACCAACTTTCAATTTGAGACTCCTGGAGTTTGGTAATCCACAATGTTTGATTTTGCTGTTGAGGGCAGCAATTTCCCAGGTTTATTTTTTGAAATCTCTCTCTTCGACTAAAAGCCAAAAACCTAGTTGTCCAAAATGCATCAGGGCAAGGACTCTAGCCGTTATTTGGCCAGGTTTTGTAATTTGGGTGAACCAAACCTTTACATGCCGCAGGAGACAGGACACAGTGTCTTTGTGGGGAAAAAAAATGACTGTAGAGACTGTGACTCCTGAGACACTGCATTTAAAGAACTCTATCAAAAACCCCTGGACATGACAGAAAATAAACAGGGACATGTGATCAAGATTATTGGGAAAATATTGGTCCTGGTGTCCTGAGCAGAGATCAAATTTGCTTCCCCTGTGTGTGAGTTGTAATTCTCTGTTTTGTTTCCTGGTCTGGGAACACGTATATATCAGTGTATGTATGTGTGCATGTTCGCGGGTTAAACTGTTGACTCCCCCCATTTAAATTCACAGTCACTACCCACATGCGAGCTGACACAGTGCAGTATAGGGCCTTTAGGTTAAAGTAACCTTACAGATTTACCCCCACTTTCTTTTAGCTGAGCAGCCCTCTGACAAAGAGAGAGAGATAAGACCAGCGGCCACGGGGACAACTGGCTCAAATGCTGGCTCAGCCGGCGGACCGTCAAATTATCCAGAAAGTTTTTCAAGTTTCTAGTCCCAGTGGATAAATTCAAGACTGACTTGCTTTCCCAGTCGGACTGCAGTTGGATCGGTTAATGGACTGCTAAAACATCCAGGTTTTTTTTTTTTGCACACTCCATCAGTGTCTTTTTCACTGACAAAGCATTTATTTTGGTCTGACATGCTGTTGGTCAAGTGCAACCTTTAGTAGCAGTGATGACTGTTTACAGAACCTGGTTTATAGAACTCTGGTTCTTCAGCTACTAAATGCTCCACTATGTTCATTAGCATCGATACATATTTTGGAAATATGGTTAGAAACAACACATTCAGGCAGTTTGAGTGAAATGAGGAGAAAAGGTGGAGCTCAGATAAATGCATTAAAAGGAGAAAACCCCTAGAGGACAAAATGTTAGAAATGATGCAGGGCCTGGATCATAAAAGTCTTCTTGCCCATATCAGGACAAGCGCATCTAATACGGAGCAGGATGAGTGGAGTTATCAACCATCCTTCCAAAAATCACACAAGGTGGGAAAGTGGCACAAATGAGAGTGAAAATGCAACATATTCAGAGGGACCCTGCTGCACTAAGGATGCAACAAACGCCACTGACTGGGGATTAATGCACACAAGAAATATCCACATGTCCAGCTGGGAACTGCGAGAGTTTTATTCAAATATTTTCAGAAGACTTTGTTGCCAGCTTATAAAGAGGCGAGTCCACAGGGTCACAGACAAACACTGAAGTGGTAATCATCTCTTGAGGAATGATGGACACACAAGCCTGTAGCTTCTTGCTTTTCACTGACACAATTTCCCATGCAATAAAAACAGACATGCCTCCATACAAAGAATAGGAAGGACTGATGTGTGTGATTGGTAAGTATCCCTGACCTGCACAAGGAGCCAGCGATCAGCTTGATGCTTATTCTCACAATTTATTCTAAGGTCAACTGAGGTAGAGAGCTGAAACAAGCACTTATTGTTGGGTTTTCTTTCGTGTTAAGAAAAGATTGAATTGTAGGAGCCTAAACATCCAGGATGTGTGTTTTTTTTTTAGGTATTGTGTGCGACAGTCTTGCTTATTGTGACAATTCAGGACAAATGGCATGTGTGGACTGAATCACTTTGTACCTTCTCTCGTTCTCAGATGAAACCTCCCAAGATGACATGGTGCAGTGGAAAGAGGAAAGCCTGGTCTGAAGTTTGACTTTATTCTAAATTCACTGAAACACTTTTTGGTTTCCCAGCCAGGTGCACAACTAAGAATAACAAGAGAGACTTAAATTAAGCTTGCCAAGGTTGGGATACAGCAAAAAAGAAAGTGGAAACATCATTATAGAATACACAAAGAACATAGATACGATGAGATCAAAAATGATAAGCCACAGAGGAGAATCTGAAGAGAAGAATAAAAAAAAACAATGGGCAATTTGAAGAACTATTAATTGCAATATATTTGTAACCTTGTAAATCCACGTGTCATTTCTTCTTCTTGAGTAACCGATGCCTCAATAAGTTATTTGAATGTTCGGTGTTGTGGTCCGCCCAAAAAGGCACCAAGTCCCTCACCTGTGCCCTTTGTCCCACCAAGACCCGCTCACATCAGGCTTTTGTTGCCAATGAAGTTCATTAATGTTAAGTTTGTATACATTATTTAGAAAGTGCTTGCCCTATTAGAATAGTCCTGATTCTGACCGGTTCTAGTCCTAATGTCCCTTTCATTGTCCAGATGTGGCGAGTGATGGCAAATGACCAGACTGACAGCAGCAAGTAGCGCTGAGACATCAGCAGTTCAGATGCTCGCTTGCGATTCACATCGCAAAGTATGTTGTGCCGAAGGTAACAGATGGGACCAGCAGCAGACGGCAATATCTGCTCCCTGTCTGGTTTGAATCAATACAGCAGTCTGTTTAATACTGCCAGACCAACTTAACCCCTGCTTACAGCTTGAAGACTCTCCCTCAAAAACACAGGGGTGGGGGGGTGGGTGGGCATGTTATTTCAGGGTGAATGCCAATATTAAAGGAGCTATTCGTAAGTTAAGCTATAACTTCACGGCCAACGTTCACATTACCGGAATAATGGCCACCCAAAACCCAAATGTTCTGTACTGCAGAGATCCAAAGGTCAGGGTGGGCTTTTCCTCCATAACTTTAAAGTCTACCATCAGTCCTGTCGTGGTGTGGCTTAGCAATTGCTCTTTAGTGTCACAGAAACCTTGAGAGGAATAATCTTAAATACTTCAGGAGACTACAGGCTGTTTTAAGTTTCTGGAATAGTAAAGAAACACAGTGTGCCCATTGCTGCAAGCAAAAAGTTGTCGAGAATAACTTCAGGGGAACCTGAAAAGGCACGATAACGCCGCCCTGTGGCACAAGATGAATTCAATATTTGCAAAATCGGCCGCTGTTATTCAAAAAGCATCCATGAGATTGGTAATTTATTGACCAGCTCACTTTTCAGGAATTGCGCCACCTCTGCGACCTGTCTGGCTCATTCCTTCTGCCAGTAAGGTCAGCTTTAAAAAAAATTGAAAGTCTTTGACAATGCTCACCGCGCGAGCCTCCGAGCATGAGAATGTGATGCTTCTCGTACTCGACCTTTGCCATTTCCAGTCTGGTTCTTGTAGAATTCTCCAGCTATTGTACCGTCATATCGTGGACTGATTGATCGCGCCCCTCCACTCCCACTGCTGTAATGTTGTTAAGGAGGCAGTATAAGCAATCAGGTGGCCATTTCCCATCCATCCCATTCCATCAGAGGATTTGTCTTGTTAATGTTACAAGGCAGCCAGTTTAACCAGAAAAAATCCCCCAGACTATGAGATATGGCACACACACATACACACACACACACACACACACACACACACACACACACACACACACTCCTTTCCTCCTTCCAAACCACTCCTTTCCAACCAATTAACTAAAAGTTAAATTGTCCTTTATTTGTTTTTTGTTCTTTTCCCTAAAGTTTTTTAAATGGTTTAGGTCATGGCAGCACCCCCTCCTCCTTTGCAGCCTTGAGTCTGAAACCTTCCTTACACAATCCTCTCTCTCTCCTTTTTTGTCCCATGTTTCCTCCTTAAACACCTCTGCCTCCCTCCTCCTCTCTTCAGTGCGATTAAGGCCAAGCCAGGCTGGATTTGGCTAAATTGCCCTCATCCCCTTCTATTCCTTGTTATGGCCCAAGTCTCTGGTGCCAATAATAAAGATTTCTTGACCAGAGCCAGTTTTGAATTTAGAGAAAATTGCATTGAACAGGGGGAGTCTGTGGCTCTAAATGTTTAATTAGAGCTGAAAAGGGATCAATCACTGTAACAACTAGAATTCAGCCAGGATGGCTTTCTGCAGGACTGCGGCGTCATTTCTGGACATGGAGAAAAACAACACTCATTCAGAAAATATCACAGTAAAACTCTCCAGTGTAAGTCAGGACAGTACACTGTGGTTAATGAACAGTCCGATCACGCCCTTTGCATTTACACCTGGCATTTCTCCTCTGCATTGTGATCAGATCTCATTTCTCCCGTGCTCTATGCAAAGCAGGTGAGTAGGTGGAAATGTGGCATTATCAACAAAAAACAAACATGGCAGGTGCAGTTTCACCAAACGAGGTACTGTACAGCCTGAATTTACTTTTCATTTCAGGCATAGAGTGTGGCATTTCGTTCACAGGGGGTGATAGTGTTGAGCAGCTCTACAGCTGCACAGGAAGCGCCTCTATATGGATGAGACAGATTAAAACATGCCGCTCACCAGATCCTGTGGGGTCCTTTTATTGTGTGTTCATTATTCTAGGTGCAGATAGAGTACATAACCATACATTATTAACTGAATAGACTAATGCAATTCATCATGCCATTTATAGCCTAAGTTAATTTGCAGTACTTGTCAACTTGGTTTTAACTGAAACACCTGATGCCTCTGCATGATAAAGCTATAATAAATTATATAGCACAGCACTGTAATGTTGCATTGGGTTACATCTTCCAGCAAGAGATACTACTACGACGACGACGACTACTACTACTACAAATAATAATAATAATAATAATAATAATAATAATAATAAATCTGCAACAAACTTGCATCCTTTGGACTTGAGCTAACTTTCCTACAGTTAAAAGCAGGTTTTACGTCTTAGAAATTTTGGGAGGCTACAGCTGCTGCCGTGTTTGTTGTGTGCAGTTGCCATGGTGACAAGCATCCCTCTCATCTATTGTGCAGTCAGTGGAGAAAGCACTGCTAACATCTCACACACACCATTTAGAGTTGTGTTTATTTTCGAATCAGAGGGCGATCTAGACGGTTGTCTGTTGACATTAATTCTGCAACTCAGTCATTCCCTTTCATGCCAACACGAAAGACATTCAGCTGGAAGTAAATGTTTTCCGTCACAGTTTTGACTGAGGAAATGAACACTGCTCTGCTCACTTGATGGTCTCTGTGTTTGTGCACTGGTTGATGCTGGTTTGTAGACCTTTTTTGAAAAACATTACACCAAACCATGAGCTGAAACCTGCTTTTCAGTCCCGGGGAGGCCACTGAAGTTCACTAAACTCATTGTAATTGTCATGTCATTATATTTATATACACCAGGACTGTAGTTTTGTGACATGGTTCATTCATCTGTTGGGGGTAGCCATTAGAAGATGATAAACTGTGGCCATGACCGCATGAACATGGTCATACTCAAGACAGGCTGCGACCAAGTGGCAAACCACTGTGACGCCGCCCACTGGCACGTGAACTGCCATTTTGAAGGCACCAGTGCCAGTCGGTATCTTGTTTTTTGTTTTCGCTATTTTTTTTTAAACCAGAACCAGAAAACATTCCCAACACCATCACACCACCACCAGAACCAGTCTGGACATTTAACTCAAGGCAGGCTGGGTCCATTGATTCATGATCCAACCTTCTGCTGCCTCAGCAGAAATCCAGATTCATCAGACCAGCTGGGTCAGAGTTGAAGTTAGTGAAGAGCTCAGGTTAATGAGCCGAGAGAGCTTTTCAGATTCTTGTAAATAGTTTACTCATTTTTCAATTCAATATTTTAATCGGAACGATTTTTTTATCTGGACCTCGTCCCATTACGTTCACATTTAGTCAGAGTCACCACTCTGTGTCTAAGTTTCGTTGTGAAAAATAGGCAATTATTATTGCTCCTGATGGTTTTTGTTGATGAATTTATCACTGACCTGTACAGTTCAGTTCGTTCTGTCATATTCAGATAATAGCCTGGAATGAAATGTATTGTGGTGTGAGACTCAAACCCATCAAACGGTGCCAGGAGGTGTTCTTTGACCACCTCCGGTCGTCTCAGTTTGAAATGAGTGTTTATAGAGAGTCTGGATGCCGTAAGACAGCAGCGTAACTCGGATGAATAACAAAATACCCCACCCCACCCCCTACGCAGAGGATTTCAGAGGCTGAGTCCCTGTTTTGTTACAACCCCCCCCCAAACCCATATCAAGGACCTGTCAAAAAATTAGTTCCACCTCGATTCACTCACCCTCTTCCTCTTCCTCCCACCCCGCCTCCTTCCCCTGCTCCGTGCGATAGCCGATTGCTCATGGATAAACACTGCTAATATGGGCCAGCAAGTAATGAGGAGCCAATTCAGCTCCGCCATACCACCAAGAAGTAGCAGAGAGAGAGAGAGAGAGAGAGAGAGAGAGAGAGAGAGACAGAGGTGATAGAAGAAAAGGGGGGAAAAAAATCAAAAGACGAGGGAGGCGTCATGTGGTGGTGGTGGTGGGGGACAAGAACCTTGACAGTTAATTATCTGGAGAATATGGCAATCAGAGCAGCAATGAGTGTTTTTGAGCGTCTCTGTGTTATTTGGTCCTTCGAGACGTGTTGTCGAATTCATTCGGCAGACAATCTACTGAAGGCTGAAGGCCTCTCAGCTCCTCTCTGCTCAGCTGTGTCCGTTGCCCAGCCATTCTGCTCTCTCTGATTATTCACCTTGACGGAAATTTCTCTCCGGGTGCCTGGAGTCACGCTTCCACACAAATGACTGAGGGTTTGTTATCACCACCTGTATACACCTTTAGGTTACATCAGTGTGTAAGTTTGTTAATATCTGGATCAAATGAAAAGAAAGGAAAAAACAAAAAAACACAAAAAAAAAAACAACACCCAATTTACCTTAAGTGTTATTGATCTGTGCAGGTTTGGTTTCACTTGTCCAGGTTTTAAGATGTATGTCTCTGAGATTTCTGCCTACGTCCTTATACATTGCAGGGGAACGGAATTTTGTTTGTGTGTTTGCGCTGACTTTCACCAGCAAACAAAATTACAACAAAGTGCCAATAATAAGATATGGACAAATCTGAATAAAAACCTTTCCTAGGTTTTCAAGTTACTTAAAAAAAAATGTTTGCTATGTTTCGTGCTGCCGTTACACTACACTGACCGGAAATCAATTCTTCTTCGCGGCTCTAAACCGTGCACAGGAAGTGACACTGTGCATCCAATGACAACAACTGTTTCACCGCTCTAAGGAAGAACCTGTTCCCGCGTAAATAGTGTAACGTTTGCTGTTTGCAAAATATTAGCAATTTGCCAGAACTTTACTCTGAAAAGTCCCACCGGCTGCTTCCTATTTCAACACCACCAAAGTATTTGAAGACGCATAACACAAAAGAGCAGGATGAGTTTCACAGATGAGTTTTTGATTCCTCGATTTTGGAAGTTGTGTTACTGGTTTGTACAGTTATTGCAGTGGAATTTTATATGTCTATAAATGTTTTGCTAAATTGGAAAGAAAGGAGTTGTTATGTACACCTATAAGTGTTTTTTTATGGCTGACAGTCAGGTTTATCACTTTCATCACATTCATACAGGGTTGGTAATATACAGATGTTAACCCGTTGGAGTCTTGGGATTTTGCCCTGTTTACCGCGCGCCGTCCAATTTGCACGTGAGCATTTTCGATGGCAATTTTCCACGCTACTTTGTTTTTAATGCCTTGAACCAGCCACGCGATTTGGTCACGCAGGTTAATCTTTTTCTCTTTATTTAATACAGACGTAAAAGTTCAGGTACTAGAATCAGTATCATCAGGAAGGAAACGATGGCAATGGAATATCTCTAATTAATACAGTGAGACTTCTATCGCTGCAAAATGCAAACACTGTGAATGTAAAATGTAAAAATATAAATCTTATTTTGGATTTATACAGGTACATGGTTAAACTATTGTTTTTTTTGTTTTTTTGTTTTTTGTTTTTTGGCTCACTACGCAATTGGCACAGCATGAGAAATGCTCCCTGCCAATATAGTAGAACACAGACACGAATACAGACGTTTAAATGCAGCTACCTTGTTGTGCTACGTCCACTTCCTGTTTTACATCCTCATAGTTGCACAAATTTTGTCACTCCACATTACGCTTGACCTGTATTGATACCATTGGATCTTGTATTGCCTCCCATTTGACCTATTTGCATTTAGAAACACCAGTTCCAGCCCTTTCAGCTGCTACTGCTTCGCTGTGGTGACGATTTTATTTCCTCACAAGGATCATTGAAGTGTCGTCTTTCATCTTGTTTTATCCTGTGAAAGTCCTGCATAAACTTACATAAGTCATGCAGTGACGGCGAGCCGGACTGATAATTAGGCTGTTCTGATTCAGTCTAAAAAGTGCCTGCTGCTTGCCGCAGGCCTGGCTGACTCTCCCAAGGATTGCCCCCGGTCACAACCCTTCATTTGCTTTTTGGTTTACAGCCATTAAACACACATACACATGCACACAGACACACACACACACACACACTGGCCTCTCTAGTAATGACTGACCCTGACCCACCAAATACTCACAGAGCCGAGGTTCATTTGAGGGAAAAGAGTGAGAGAGAGATGCCCAGGCAGGAAGGACCTACGGCAGCTGGTTGAGGTCAATCTTCCCGGTCAATATATGGACAGTTTGGACACAAGTAAGCACAGAACAATCCCAGGCTGTCCACCCACTCTCTGAAGCTCATCTACCTCCTGGCCATAAATACCGATGGATGCACCATAACTCTCCTCTGGCTGGGGGGGTGGGGGGGTGATTTGTGTGCTTGTGCTCTTCTTTTGAAAGGGAGAGCAGACAAGGTTCCTGTCCCCCCCCCCCCCGTTGCTGAATTGCATGGAGTTGCTTGTTTGTCGGTGTGTGTGTGTGGTGTGAGAAAGCAAACGTCCCCTGAATACATCGACAGTGGATAAGTAATGAAACCGTTTCCTCAGATATTTGCTGCATTAGAAGGCATCAATCATATCGCTTCTTTATCTTTGGTGCCCCTCACTGCAAAATTGTCTCTCTCATCACGTTTCCAACTTGGGGTGAAATCTTCGAATATATCCACTTGAGAAATCAACAGAGCCCGGCAGGGATTATGGAGAAGAAGTCTGTCCTTCAGAAACTCATTGTGGACTTTATTTCTGTATTTGGATGTTCTTTTGTGTTTGCGTTTGTTTCCATGCAACTTGTATATTTTGTGAAATTTATAAATGTGTTTGTTCTGTCTTGTTTTAACTCAAACCCATTGTTCCAAACCAAGACTTAGTGCCTGGGTTAGGGTTAGACATACTGAGCACTTGCAGGCCAAGTTGGTGAGTTAGCTTGTAACAGGCCACCATCAATCATCATAGGTCCCTGAGCTTCTTTCTATTTTCTCCATTCGGGTCTGTTTACTGCCCCCTGGCTTTTTCTAGTCAGAATATAATTGCATCCAATGAATAGTTCATTGAAGAGAGGGAAAAAAAAAAAAAAAAAGCTTGCAGAGCTAATGAGCTTGCTAACTGGCTGTTAGCTTGTTCGTTAATGGGACACTGAGCTCACACAGTTCATTCAAAATACATAGCCTACTTGTGCCGCTTTATTTGTGTCTCACCTGGCCAAAGAGGTCAAATCGAAGCAAATGACACCATTTTGGACCAAGCCCAAGAACGGAGCTGGGCTGTGAACTCATTCTGGAGTAGTGGCCAAACCACGTTGCCCACGAAAACAGTGGCAGTAAAACAGCGAATCCATTTTTCCAATCGTCGCAAACACCCGAAATGACTCTCTTTTGCTTTAGGATTAGATTTTGTCCCGCAGTTTTGTGGAGGTCTGTTCTCTCATCGGGCTTCACTGCGGTCTAAGGGCCCAAAACTGTGGCAGAAACGTTCTTGTTTCGTGTGTCCCCAGCCAACAGGAAGGAGTGGGACAGCGTGTTTGAACGTGGTATACGTTGATGTTTTGGACTCTACTGCTGACCTTACAGCAGCATTAAAGCATCTTGCTATAAATTGAATTGATATAAACATGAAAAACTCACCCGGATTGACTTGATAATTTGGAGAGTTAGGGCCAACAGGTGAAACCCACAATGTGAGCACAGATGTGACTCTGAGTGATAACTGCTGTCACAGGGCCTGATGAACGGCCCCTGATCACGGTAAAACAGGCTTAGATGAAACTTTAATGACCTCTGGGGGGAGGTTTGGTTGTAGCAGCACAATAATATGTAACTCTTATGAGCCAGTGCAGCTGGAGAAGAAACGTCCTTTATTGTCAGTGTTTTTTCTGAACACAGTTCTGAAAAATGGGGGGGTTCTTTTTCTTTTTTAGCCACCAGCAGCTCCCCCCAGCCTTAACCTGATAAATGCATCAAGAAAGTAAAGTTCTGTTCAGCTTTCAGGGAGGAAAAAGTATTTGGTATTCAAAGCTTCTGTAATAGCACAACAAATGACAACACGACACTACGTTGCAGCAATAACCAGTGCCACTGTGGGTTATGTTATCAACATAAGGTCCAAATGTTTTTCTATTTTCTTTTTTCAAAGAAACTGAAAATTAATTATTTAGCCAAGATCCATCTTAACTACATATTATATATTGACTGCAAGACAGAAGCCTGTTGTATGTCACGATTAGCTTCACTTAAACATCATGGGTGGCACCTGCCTCAACCTGCAGATAAAAACTGATTATTTATCTGGTATATATGATTGCACTGGACTTACACTTATGCTTCTTTACACTCACAAAATGTAATATTTCTGAAATGCTTAATTGCAAACCCGCCTAATTCGTAAACACTGGTCTGAAAATCCCGGCGCTGTCATTCAAACGGCCACACACACCACCACTGTCCTGTTAGGCTCTGCACATGATTTCACCTCCCCACCCCTCACCCCCTCGCCCTCTCCTCATCCCGCTGACCTTTTGAACCATAAGTAGCATCAGAAGCCCAAGGAGAGGTTCTAGTTATGCAAAGATCTGTGAATCAGGGCCAGAGGTCACCAATCAACAACCCACAGTGGAGCCTCTCTGCCTCCACTTGGAGACCGCTGCTTGTTAGCGTGGAATTCGAGCTCCTTAGTATTACAGGATGGACCGCTGTTACTCATTAACGGACGTCTATAGAGGCTGCAGTGTAGCACTGATGCTCAAGTACACACACACACACACACACACACACACGAGTTAATGCAAATGCTAACACACTTGTTTGATGTGTCTCCTATTCGGCAACTAATATACTCATTCAGAGTCCAAATCAACATTTTGATTTGTATTTGAACATAATGTGACATATTCCTCAGTGACAAATATTTGTAATTTAATTATTTGATTATGTAGTAAAATATTATCATATCATACTATTTTGACATAATACTATAAATGCACATATAAAACCAACACACCAATTTGTCATGCGGTGTGACATGAAAGTTGTCATATATAAAATGAACTATAATTACCTTGTGTAAATTGATTGCATTTCATACAATTTTTCTTAATAATTGTGCAAAATAAGACGTGTGAGATCTTTGAATACATTTTAGATTCATTCTGACAACCCCTGTTATAAATCTAACAAAATGCTTAGGAGCCCCATCGATACTGTTTGCCACGTGTTTCAGTGACATTTTAATGACTCATCACTCACAAGCCTTTTGACACAATTCTGAATGTCACACTAAATAATATAGTGTCACACTCTGGGATGAACCACAACACACCACGATTTGTCAATGCAAAAACATGTATCATGTACATTTCACATTCAAACAGTCGACGG
The DNA here is from genome assembly GCA_038496675.1 of Rachycentron canadum. Taxonomy (NCBI): domain Eukaryota; kingdom Metazoa; phylum Chordata; class Actinopteri; order Carangiformes; family Rachycentridae; genus Rachycentron; species Rachycentron canadum. Next base: position 4,544,753 of record CM076667.1, read on the forward strand.
AAAATCGCGTTAAATGCAAGTTTCTGGGATTGAAGTTTCATGCACTAAGGATAATATTGGCTCTTATGGATTGTATGCTAGCATCCCAACAGCATCCCCACTGCAGTATAGTAACATATATTTAAAAGCAATGAGGAAAAGGTCATTTATTTTACTTAACTAACATTTTCAGTAGGTAAATGAAACAAGGAAAGCTGAATTCGCTTTCGACTCCATGTGACTTAGACTGACTCAGTACTCAATGTGAATAGCAGGGGTGAAGTATAAAAATATTGTTGAAGTGAAGTTGGACACACTCTACTTTCCGTAGCACCAGCAAGCGCACAACAATGGCTGACTGTAACAGCTGGACCAGCTCTATCATCGCACATGTCTGTGACTGACTGACTGACTGACTGAGTGATAGAGTTAAGTGATCATTGATCTACAATTGGTCAGCCAAATGCTATGTGACTCAACATTTTGTTTATTTGTCACATAATGTTGAGACTTTCTCACTTTCCATCTGAGTGACCATTAAATAAATACAGCTAAAATCACAGCTGAGTCCTTCGTGTTTAATTTTGGATTTTAATTTTAGATGATGATTTTGTCGGATGACATCTGCGTCCATCACATTAAGTAAGTGTTGCATTTAGTCGAAACAAAGACGTTCTATAACAAAAGATTATGCTTTACAAGCAGCGCCAATGGTATGAAATGGCAAACAATATGCTCACTGTCCCCAAGTGGGTGTGGTCGTGATTGCTTGTTCATGTCAAAACAACAACAATACAATACAACACTAGATACAGGCTGAATTTGTGGTGTATATGTCACCTGTCTGCGCAGCTTTTGACAGTGAGGGATAGAAGTTACTGTAACGCTTTTTCTGTTTCCAGTCCAATGATGGTCACTCTACAGATTCAGGGAACAAAGTTAATTACATGAACTAGGTGGTGTTTTTTCTGAGTAAGAAGTGATTTTCTGCTACTTTAGTTTGGATGAAGCAGGTTTCATTGCCCCATCCGTCCATTATCCATTTGGCTTATCCTTGTAGGTGTGGGGGGGGGCAAGAATGAAACCCTGAAAATATCTTGCTTGCCTATGTGAGTACGTTTGTCTGTTTGTTCTCAGTATTAAAAATAATTTAAACAGCTAGCAATAAGTGGGGCCAGATTTTTACTTTTCCATGTGGCAAATGGAAATTATATTTTCTTGCAAAACATTTGCACATCATTCACAGCTATGATGCCAGTTTTCATGTCGCTAGCTTGTTGCAGCTCACTGCAAACTGAACGTGAAAGATGGCAGATATTCAAGAACAGGCCATGTTCAATATGTCAGGTTTTTGGTTAATACTTGCCATCACAACAATTTGCACCAAATCTGGTAAAGTTCTGTCCACCAGATTTTGAGGTACACACCTTTGGTATTTGAACTAAAAGCCTGTAGGTCAATCTCTAAAGGCTTTGATAGTCTGATTCCCTATCACAGCGGGAAGATATCTACTGAGTTTCACAGTGATGAGATGGTATTTTCCAGGGCGTTAAATGACTCATTTGGTGAGTGTCCACAGTGTCCACACAGTGTAGTTGTGTATCAATATGAAGAATCTAAATAATTAGGACACTGAATTAACACAGCAGCAAACCAAAAGAGCAGCAGACCCCATGCTCAAAGCCTCTGTCTTCTGATGCTGTCTCCAAAGCTTGGAAGCGCTTCATTCCCTGGCCAGGTACACCTCACGGAGGACAGATCAGGAGGCGCCTGGGCGGAGCTACGGAGAAAGCAGGAAAGGAAAAAGGGGCAAACAAAATACTCGGAACAGATGCAACTTTCTTTTAACTCTTCTGCTTTGCAGTAGTACACACACTCTTTGTTCTGAGTGGGTTTGTAAAGATTAAAACAAGTTAGCTGTTGGCAACTGTACACAGTCGATTGACACCCAATTTGTTGTTTTTCAAAGTTTGGGTCCATAACTGAGGAAAAGTGGTCACCATTAAAAAAGTTCCACTATCACTTGCTCATTAAAACAGCTTCCCTCCGATCCCCCCTGACGCCCACACGTGTAGGCCTAAGTATCGCCGTTTTAGATGATCATTGGAATATTACGACATGAGGAGGTATTAGTAATATCAGTGCATTTGTATTTGTACGGTGTTTGGCCAAGTAATTTGTCAGCAAAATAAGTGTTGAGTGAGTAAGTTTATTTGTATGTTTTTTGTTTTTTTTTTCCCCCAGAAAATGATTTCTAGATTCATTTGAAATGGTTAAAAAGCCTCGATTGAAGAGCGGCATGTTACGGAGAGATAAAGATCTGTGACTTGACCGCTCCCGCTCTTCTGCTTTCCCCGCAGGGATGCAGCTGGCCACCAATGTCCATAGACGCTGCTCTTTGGCAGAATGGAAGTTCTGATGTCGGGTGACCCAAATTCAACCTTCAGCGGCCCTTGGCGTTCATTTTTTGACGTTTTGTTCACTCAGCAAAATCCGGCACCTTGAGCAAAAACCAACGTCTGCTCAAGAAATGTTGAACATCTCAGTGTCAGTGTTAAGTGTCGTTTCAACAACATTTTGTAACATTTAAATGCACATATCAATACATCATGAAATAACATCAAACTGACATTAGTTTCTGTTCGCTGACCACCAATTAGTACATTTCAAGCATATTCACAGGGTATCCTGCCCATCACGTTTGACTCTAAAACAAGTTGTCGACATCTCCGTAGTGAGAAGTTGTTGGGATAAATTTTCACGCCGTTCAGAAGTATATCAAACATTGAAGTGTGTGTTAAAATATCTGTTGTCTCCCAGATGTGTCATTAGTACAGTGCTGCATTCACTCCCGGCGACTAATTTTGTTTTTTAGATTTACCGAGAAATGCTAAACTAGAACTATTTCAGTTACAGCCAGATTTAAACAGAACATTCTTCACTATAACAAAGGTACATTTTCCCTAATGAAGGAGACGTTTCCTGAGGAGACACAGCTTTCAACCTCCTCCCATCCTGCCATTGTAAACTGCTTCTTGGGATTAATTGGCTGCTAATAGTTTATTGATTTTTCTTCTTCTTTTTTTTTTTTTTTTTGTTTTGTTACCGTCTCTCTCTGTTACAGTTGTGCCGTACATGCTGCTGTGCAGATGGCCTTGTGGCGCTTCAAACCCGATTCACTGCCTTTTGTAGAGGCGGCTGCTTTGAAAAGACGAGCCCTTACTGTTGAAGAAAAGCTGCCCACAGCCTCATCACGCCACAGTGACTGTGTACCTCTCTCTCTCTCTCTCTCTCTCTCTCTCTCTCTCACTCTCTTTCTCTCTGCCTGTCTTTTTCTTCCTGCTGCTCCCTCTGTATCAGTGCAACTGGATTTCCAATCTGATTTTTAGGCGTTAATGTTGAATGAACACTGCTGCCAAAACAGCTCACATGGAAAATGTGCGTTTGTATCATATGAATATTTGAAAAACCTATACATATATTTTAAATTGAAGTTGCTCTCTGTATTTTTTTTAATGGCAACCAATTTAAAGCCCCCCAGTAATAAAGATGCAAGTGTTACCTCACCAGAGTTTTATATTCGAAAAGCTTCGCATCTCCAATTTGAACTCTAAAAGGAGTTTATTATCTATTTATTTATAAATTGTTTTGCATGCATTTGTATTTTAAATGCAGAACTTTGTCAGGATTCCATTAATGTTTTCATGCAGCTTGCAGTCAGGAGGGAACTTCCATTAAATCAAGGGTGGATGAAATGCCTGGCTGTTATCAAACAAAAGTCAAATATTAAAGAAAAAAAAGAAAGAAACACACACACACACAATTCTAATTATCTTTATGCAGTCACTGCACACTGGCTCCATTTTCCGCACACTGTGCCCCATCTTATTTTGCACACACACTCGCACTGATCAGTTGTGTAATTAAACATAGTGCCTTTGTCTCCCCTCCATCTTTGTGTGGTTCCTCTTGCTGTTTTACCTCTAAAAGCACCTGCTGTGGCTGAACAATGAGCCAACTGCAGCAGCCACGACCGGCGCACCCCCCGGCTGCCACCAGGGGGCACTACACCGCCACGAAACACCAGCCGGTCCCACAGCTCGGCTCCTTTTGTCTGCTATACATTAAGGAACCATCTCCATCCAAGATAAAACCGTGTATGATTATTTTACCACCCCACCTCCTCTCCCCAACCCCTCCCTCCCACCACCACCCCCCCTTGGTCACCCTCAAAGACGGCGACAATCGCTGTGGAATCCTTCAGAGATTTTAATTTCCTTTGACTCTGGAGATTCATGCATGTCAAAGGCAGCAGCAGAAATGTAAATGTAATTGCTCTGTTGCTCCATTGAAATGAAGATGCTGCTGAAATGGCTCGTTTTTTTTTTTTTTTTCTTTCTTTCTTTTTTTTTTTTTGTCTTCCTGTGGTCGACTTTCCTCGTGTATGAAAAGGGAAGGGGTCGAATCAAAT
>CM076667.1:4554028-4643804 GCA_038496675.1 Rachycentron canadum
CCCCACCCCCCCACCCCCTTCCCAACTCCGCCCCACCCTACCCTTTTCCAGATCTCATTACCCCCCAGATAGGGCCGAACAGGAGCAGCGTCAGCAGCGGGGGGTGGAGGTTGGGGGGTGGGGGGGGACTTGCATGTCGCCGATGGATGAGGACTTCCAGGAGACAAGGCCAGGCCCTCACCCAGGTAAGAGGCTTCACTATGGGTTGGGTGGATGGACTGGGGGGGGGGCTTAGGCCTGCACCACACACCCCCCCTCCTCCTCCCCTCCTTTCTCCTCTGTCACTTCCAGAGTTTTGTGTACAAAACCAAGAGAGAGTGAATGCAGCTAACCTCAGCTTTTACACAACTTTTTTTTTTTGTGTTTTTTTTTTTGTTGTTGTTTTTTTTTTTTTTTTCCCTCCACTCCACATACGCTGCTGGCTCGGATTGAAAATACCACCGTTGCCAATTTTCTCCTTTGCAGAGGAGCCATTGATGGAGCCTTGCCTCACGCTGCAGCGAGGCGTCTTCAATCAATGCGACTGCCCCACTTTCTCTATATGTGTATGTGTCTGTTTGCCACTGGAGCCTGAAGGGAGGCTGCTGATGGTGGAGGCGATGGCCATGGTGGTGATGTTGATGGTGATGATGATGATGATGATGCAATGGCAGTGGCGCTGCTCACGTGATTTCTGGCTTAGCCCCTCCCCCCCGTGTTTACTGAAAGACTCTCTTCGGTGACGGGTATTCTTGGGTGGATAATACGGATCACGTTGTTATTGCTTAAGAATACGCGTAGTCGAGGAGAGTCCTCTCTTCGCCCAACATCAGCAACACCCCCCAGCCCCCGACACCCACCCACCCACCTCACCTCACCCCGACTACCCACCCACCCACGGAGGACTGTCAGGTTGGATGAAGCCTCACCTCCACTTCTCGCCTTTCCAAAAAAGAAAAAAAAACAAACATCTATTCTTTGATCTGTACTGCATTGCGATGTATTTTTTTTCCTTGCCCACTTCCTGTCTGTTGAGCCACGGTTTGAGGTCAAGAGTGTCCTCACGTCTGTCCCACCATGCGTCTGTCAGTCTGTCTCTGTCTCCATGACGTTGGACAGCATATAGTGTGTTGGTGTTATTTCTCTCTCTCTGTGTGTTTGTGTTTGTGTGTGTCTCGGATGTGTTGCTTCGAGTTCGTCCGATCTCTCGGAGGAAAAACTGGCACATTGTCTTATGTGAAGGCAAATTCTTATTATGTAACTCTCTCTGCATGAAGTGCGTCTGCTCCCGTCATGTAAGGCCAGCATGACAGCCTGCACACTAACACTATCACGTACATTTACATTAAGAGGGTCAGGTCTAACTATTGATTTGGAGATATATGGCGTCAATACTGGTTTAAACCCTTTAACAAGCTGCGGCCTGAACATGTGTTGGCGGGGGGGTTGTCAACCTTGGCTCTAACATCATGTGGAAGCTGCACAGTTGTTTTTTTTTATAAGTAAACCACAAACCAGTGAATAGACGGAGCCTTAGTACAAACGATGTAGAAAGCTCAATAATCAAAATGTTCGAAAAAGCATTAGAAGCCTCGTGGCTGTTGTTGTAAAGGCTAATATGGACAGATTAACTTTCTATGGGGCCCCAGGCTAATGGGCCCCACCATTAAAACCCCTTCATCACCATCCCCCTGTGCAGCACTACCTGGCACCAGGTTTGCCCATGAAATCATTTACATGAAACATGTACACGTGTAGAAGCTCGGTTTTGACAGAGTCTCAGGATTAGGAAATAAAACAGGACCCACTTTAAGGCCATTATCATGTCAGCTTATATTGCACTTAGATGGGGCCTGGTTTTGAGGTAGGGCCCCAGGGCAGTTACATGGTTTGTGGCTGGTAATGCAGTCATGCTGACCTGATACGACTGCAGGCTTGCACTTTTATTAAAGTGAAATGAAATATATTTTCGGCCTGCTGTACATTTGTTTAAGGGTTTCTTAGACTAATTCTGACTTTCTGATGGCACACTCCAAACACTTATCTGTCAGAAGACAGAGGAGAACTCTGGGCTGCAAATTTTGTTTGATCGCTCGATTATATCTAAATCATTTTATCATCTCTTTTACAACATAAAACAGTCGGAGATTTTCCTTTGGGACATTTTCAGATTGCTCATTTTGTCTGACCAGCAGCTAAAAATACAAAGATATTCAGTTTACAACAGCACAAAATGGTCCCAACAGCAACAATTCTTTTTCAATATTCAGTACTTAGGTAATTATTCTTTTAATTAGTCAATCAGTGTAGAAAATTATGGCAAAGACTGAACACATCCCACAATCAAACGTGATGTCAGCGAGAGTCTAAAGCCTGCGCATATCCAGTTTATATATAAGGGAGAAAAACTGCAAATCCTTGCAAACTGGAACTACAAAATATGGCACTTGTGTTGGATTAATGAGTGATTTATTATTTAAAAATGGTTGCGGATGAATTTTCTGTCACTTTAAAAAAAAAAATCTGGATAAATTGATTAAATTCAGATTAAATAATCATGATGATAGTCAATAGGGCTCTTGAGCAGTAACCGTTAGATTTTTTGGGGGCGTCGCTTTTGGGCCTGTGTAACTCAAAGCGAACATCCCATGAAGGCCACTCAGTTTGATTTGACCGGGACCTGCTGATGGTCTAAAAAGCTGCGTCAGATCGGATGAGGGAGGAAAATTCCTGCGGGGAAAAGACTGAACACAATTTCAATTTTGCTCAGTTTGCTTCAGTCCAAAAATATCAGCGGTGCCTCGGCCAGAATGAGCAGGCCTGTGATACTCGATGAGGCATCAGCAGACAGTATTGTGCTGCATTTCCTCTGGCGGTGGTTATGGAGTGGAACCTCCTCTTATTCAAGCCCATGTAGTGCTTTTATTACGGGGCAGAGCCGAAGCTGAGCTGAGCTGCCTCTCACCCCCCATACCCCCCCCCCTTCACGCCCCTTTTTTATGCTAATGGCTGCTCAAATGACATTTATCGCAGTGAGGTTTACGCCACGTGTAATGCTGCTGCCGTCGCCGAGCCTCACAAACACACACGTACGGCTGAGAAAACAAAATGTCCACCACGAGCGGTCGACAGCTCAATTTATGCATTGAGTAAAGAGGCGTCTAGATAAACAATTACCCCTGGCTCAAATGGTCTATAACCAGCTTTTTCCCGTGTTGCCAGCCAGGGTGATGCACCATGAATATGGATTTCCCCCTCCATGTCTGATGGCACATTCTGAACCTTAACACCCATGTAAAATCCATTTAAACACCTAATAGGATCAACTTGACTCTTACAGCCATGTCCTCACACATGTCACTTCCCATGATCATACAGCTGGAGATTTCCTCATAGCGCCTGGGTAGGTTAACTCTTTTTTTTTTTCTTCTTTTTTTTTCTTCCTTCTTTTCTCGCCTCCCTGTAGCTGGTATAGAATATCAAATGAGTCAGTTTCTCTTCTTGTTTTATTGTCATGTATTTCCAGGCAGGAGTTCATTTTAAAGTTAGCCACAGAGTCACTCAGACATGCTCGTGATCGTAATTATACAAATCATCCCGGTCATTACCACTTCAGATAATTCAAATAATGCAATTATATGTTTAACACTCGGCTTAGCTGATAATTACCGCTCCCTTTCTTGTGGAAACAAACAAGGCGACGTGCTAAAATGTGAGTAGGAGGACGTAAAATAGAGCATTTTTTCGGCGTGATCACAAGTGAATAAGAAGGAAAGAAAGAAAGAAAGAAAGAAAAAAAAAAAAAAAATCACACGTGTGTTTCCACCCCTGCGTTTGTGTGTTGAGTGTCAGAGACGGTGTGGGACATCACTGTTGGTTTTCCTGTGTGTCTGTGTGTCTCTGGGTTGCTGCTGCTGCTGCTGCTGCTGCTGCTGCTGCTGCAGGGCTGGGCTGACATCACTGCTGCCACGTGATCCAGTGGTTTTGCATCGTGCGAACACGTTATACTCACCTCCACTGATACACTGTAAGCCTTCAGTCATGTATTGGCACTGCATTCGTTTACATTTAACCTAATCTCAATAATAACTGAAAAAGCTGTATTTTTGTCAAATTTATACCTTTTTTTTTCTTTTTTTAAAATCACTGATTCAATAATAACCACACACTTAGAAAAAGGCTTGTCAGTGACTAAGATGTGGTATAAAGTGCTGTCTTGGTGTCATTCTGTGTGTGCCAGCCTGTATTTGGATTGTCTCTGCCTGTTTCCTAACAGTTGTAAAAGAGCTGCCATGCTGACAAAATACCTAATGTAACGGACTTTTTCTTTGATTATTTAATGAATGAAGCACTGTGGCCTCTTACTGACTATTGTAACAGCTGCTGACAATGTTACTGGGATGTCTAAACTGCTGGTTACCTAATGTGAATGCCATTTCTCCACATGTCTTTCTCTGCAGCGAAAGAGCTGTTGTGGTTGTGCACTAATGTATGCTGCTCTGTACTAATGGCATGCTGCTGTTGCTGCTGTTGCTGCTGATGCTGCTATTGCTGTTGCTGCTGCTGCTGCTGATGATGATGATGATTGTCTTAAAGCTAACCAGGGATGAATGCTGCATGCATCTCAATCATTTCAACAACAGCAGTGAAGTGAATGTCATTTCCTCTGTATGTGTGTCTTACTTCTGTCAATAAAATGTGGCTTCAAACATAAATAAATCCTTCTCTTGAACTTGAAATGTGAAGTGAAGCTTTAATTAACACGATGCCAGATTTATTCGAGCACTTGACGGCTGTTTTAGTCATTTATAATTTCAAGGAGAAACACAAAATGAGATGCCGCACCATATTCGTGGTGAATTCCTAGTTTTGGACAGTGGATTACAGTATTATTTTTTTGGCCTGATGCTACAAACACAGAGTCAGGCCTGTGGATGTAAAGGCTGAAACCCTGAACGAGTTTTCCTTAGCTGGTGGATTGGCTATGGACTGCTGCTTAAACATTTTTCTGTCTCCACAAAAAAAAAAAAAAAAAGAAAGAAAAAAAGGAAAAAGAAAAAAAATCTCCTGCATCTCACTCCAGAGGGCCTTTCCTAAAGATTAGAAAGTAAAACTCATTCCCTCCTCTGCTCAGTTTGACAAAAAGAGAAACAGCATCTAGCAGCTTTTACCATCAGCGTTACTTTTTATTCTTCAGACTTTGTCAGTGTGAGTTACTTTGAAGAAAAATAAACAAAAATTGAAACAAGCAACTTTCAAATCATTAAAGACTTTACAGATCGATTGAGTCTTTAAATTAAATGCAACTAACGACCACAGCGCCTGCCCCCAAAAGCTCAGCCCCAACAGAGGTTGGAAATTTCATCGCCAGGTTTTTTTTTTTTTTTTTTTTTTTTTCCTTTTGCTGCTGAGCCTTTGGATAATACGAGTGGCGGTCTTTTCATAATCACACAATAATTTTGATCTTTTTTTAAGTGTCATCCAGTTGCTTTGGGAGATTTCCAAATTGGTGCAATCATGTAGCAGCAGCACTTCTGGCAGCAAATTCATTCACCAAAAACAGTAGAAAAGATGTCCATCACCATCTTCAGATATTCCCATATTCATCCATGATAATGTCAACTCCGGCTTTGCATTAAGGGTCAAGTTAAATTTTTTTTTTTTTTTATTTCGCCCCAGGGAAAAGTAAAAGCAGTGAATGGGTTTATAATGGATCATTTGATGATTGGTGTTCCTCTGAAAGATGCAACATGCTAACTGCATGTTGACTTTACAGGCTGATAACTCTTGTAACCAAAAGGTGTTAAATGAAGGCATCGTATAAAACAAAATATACTGAGCAAAAATATAAATTCAACACAGCTTTACTGGCATTTAAAAAAAAAAAAAAAAAAAAAAAGTCTGAGACTTTTTTTTTTTTTTTTACAATAACAAAAGATATACACGCAACGCAGATTTACTGTGACAAGATCATGTTGTCGCGTGAAATAATAAAACATTAAAACATTCCCAGTTCTCGCATTGTCACCAGCCACCACCATGTCCCCCGTGGAGCTTGTTTGGGACGACAGCGTGTTCAACTTCCCGCCGAAATCCGGAAGCTCTGCACGGACACTGAAGAAGAGCAGTCCAAAATTTTTTACAGGCCACAGTCGACAGCCTGATCAACTGCACAAAACACATCTGTAGCCCAAGTCTCACACTTCAGCAGCTAATAAACCGTCCCATTGGAAATTATAAGGCTCTGTCTACGCTCCGAGCGGCTTTGAGATATTGAGCTTCAAAGTTCTTGCGCCTCATAGCTCAAAACTGAGAGAACATTTTTATTTTCAGGATAAAGAGTCCAAACGTGCATGCAACTGAAACAAAAGAGCCCATGTAATGTCAACATCTTATTTCAGAATCAGAAAATCAAAAATGTCAGATAGAACCTTATAATTCAAAGCGGATGAAATGTCGTTTTTTTTTTTTTTTTTTTAAATAAAACCACATTTTAAAAGTGGCCTTTTATTTTGATTAGTGCAGTGATCACGCAGCGTAATCATCTGTGAGGAGGAAAGTCTTTAATTTCAACTTGTGCAAAATGGGAACACACACAAAAGTGTTGCGTTTATATTTTTCGTTCGACGTATAAATTAATCCCTCCATTTTTCCTATTTTTTTAAATGTTAAATTTCTAGTTCTGGAGTGAAGGGTAAAATCAAACCCAATGCGGAAGCTTACATTTCCTATCAGGGTATCACATGACTACGTTGGATTCCTGACCCTGTGAGATACTAGAATAGACGGGACCTCTCCAACCCGCAACTACCACAAAAATCAAGAGCGTCACGCCAGATAACTGATCTACCGTCGGTGGCTATTTACATCCTCTTATCACCACGCAGCAGATTACCATACTACATCCTATTTAATTTAGCCCACAAACACCCTGAGCGTCTTAGTACATTTTATCTCCTGTAATCCTGTTAAAACCGCAGTAATTAGAATCCGAAAACCAACCCTGCTGGACCGAAAACACACTCTCACACACACACACACGCACACACACGCACGCACGCACGCAAAGCATCAATCCACTGCATTTCATTAGACGCCAGTGTATCCATATATTTAACAATATCTCCTTTGTCTTTAATTTCACATTTGTTCCACAGGCTCAGGTCCCAGTTTATCCATGAGCCAGCAAGATCACGTTCAAAAATCCAGCCAAGAACTCAATGGGTTTTCTAATGCATTTCTCTGTTAATGTTGCACCGTTCCCGACGTTACGAAGGAGGGGTTTGCAGCCTGCTGAAAGACTCCATTGGCTAGAGCTGTTTTCAGGCCACTCATTACTTATTAAGCACACTATTAGGGAAATTGACGGTAATGATGGGAAGGATAGGACTCAGGCTCATTTGGCAGAAACGCCACAGGAAATATTCAGCTTTTGTACCAATTAATTATGCATCGTCTTTACTTTGCTCTCTCTGTGGACTGAGACTGGGTGTAATGTAGCGCAGCATGCCTGAGCGGGTGAAAAGAAATGCAAAGAAATACAACTATATTCAACATTTTTCATATGAAAGGTGCAAATGCATGCAATCCAGTGAACCAATGAGGTATTTTTATACTGTGAGCCACAGGCTCACGCTATATTTTACAAACGTAAACCTGCCACTTTGTCTGTTTTTATTCATTTGTTGTTGTTTTTCTTTTTCTTTTTTTTTTTCTTCTTTTTTTTTTTTAAAACTTCAAAATCTGCTCACGGCTTGAGTTTGAGTTGATAATAAATAATAATAGCATTCAAACCAACTACATGTTAGTATTCGTTTTCTACTCACAAGTGTGTGTATCCAAAGACAATGCAGTATATTTTTTTCATCTCGGTGACATGTTCCTTCATTACAACACACACACACACACACACACACACAAAATTTTATTTACAGGCCTGGACACACCTGCTTCCCCAAAAACTCACTAGGGCACCAACTGTGGATTAATCCACCGCTGAAAATAATCCCCAACAAATGCACTGTTTCCTCCTGTTTGTGAGCAAGTGAATTAAAGTCACCAGCTGTTTCAGGAAATGACTGCACCTTTCGAAAACGATACATTTGCAAGTCACCACTGAAAATTTAGGTCATCAAAAATAAGAACAAATTGGCCATGGACTCACGTTCCTCTGGCAGCGATGTTTAAATAGCATTCATTTACAGCAAATATGTCCCGATGCAAAAGTAAGTTATGATTATTATTATTACAAAATAAAGAAATATATTCATTCTGAAATAACACACTGTCAATGGTTTGCACGTTTTCTTACATCACCTTGCAACCAAAGCATGATTTACAGCTTTTTATGTTTTTTTTTGTTTTTTTTAAATCGGTTCAGATGAATCATTTAACTCTTTCTGAACCTCAACTATCTTTTCTCTAAATGCTTTCTAGCCTTACAACAGTCAGGACTTGAACCCCCTCCACCCTTTATCTTTAGAGTGACAGTCCTGCACTGTTCAGTCCACCACCCACCCCGATCACCTGGAGTCCATACCGTGATCAATAACATAATCCAGACAGACATTACATTCCCTTTAGATTATCATCTCATTGAGCCGTTAAACCCAACTGAAACCGACTGTATGTGCTGATGTGACAGTTCAAACCTTTTACATCTTAAAAATGCAGATTTTATTTTATCTATTTTTTTTTTTTTTTTCCTCTTTGCATTGTTTTTCCTCCTGCTCTTGGGAACAAAGCATTTGCCCTGCGCTGTAAAGAGCCCGTCATCCTGCTCAGTGACGCTCGGGCCCAGGACAGTCAGCAGCAGCAGCAGCAGCAGCGGCAGCAGGGCTGGAGCACTGGAGGGAGAGGAAGCTTGAAGCCCTCACTGAATCGTGATAACAATTCTGGCTCTCTTTCTCCTCCTCCTCCTTCACTCCCCCCTCCCGCTCCCCCACCCCGACTGCCCAACCCATCCACCCACCAACCAGCAGCATAATGTGGTTTCCGCCAACAGGCTCTGTCTGCAGTATTAATCAATTGGAAATTTGCTGCATTTCCTCTCGTCCTGAGACAAAAGCACACAGACGTTTCCCTCTGTTTCGCTTTCTCTTTCCCCTCCTCTCATCCCTTCTTTCCACCTCAAGCGTACTATTGACTCTAATGAAGGACTCGGTGGAGCTTATACACACAAAATACCATGCATTTAATAACTATACACTACATCTCTCTCATCCATTGAAGGATGCTGTCCCCAACTCCCCTAATGTGTCTATAATGTATCTCTTTCACTCTCTTTTTCCATTTGTTTTTAGAGTCCAAATAAGGGATGAGGGCTATACTAACAGTATTGTACCCTTAATAACAGCAGGGTAAGTGGCTCTGCTATCAAATATGCCGGCACTCATTTAAACAAGGGCCGCTATGAAATGTATCCACATCAGTGGCTCCAAGATAGGGAGCTAAGCAATCTATTTAAAAAGCAATCTATTTCTCGCTGTCGTGGAGATTGCACAGATTGAATGGGGGAGTCCGATTCTCAGCGGACGGCCCTCTCGATCCCACCCTCCGCTCCTCTTTTATCTCACAGCTCCTCTCCAACTCCTCTGCTCGCACGGAAAAAAAAAGGAAAACCAAAACAACCAAAAAAAAAAAAAAAAGGACTATGACAAGCTTTGTCTCCTTGTAATGTGACCAACTAAAACACATCTTTACGCAGCTCAGATTTAATTAATTATTACAAAAATTATCACCTGAGAGTTTTATTTGTGGTTTAATATCAATGGTAGACAACCTGGGCCTTTTTTTCTTTTTACCTTTTTAAATAATATTTGCAGGCATAACTGTTTATTCCTCAACTTCATTGTGGCCCCCATGGTTACACTGCAAACAGGAACTATTAGTCTTACTGACTTTTTATATAAACATACGGGGCTACAAAAGCACAGAGGTTAAGAGTTTTATATTTATACATTGGCAAGAAAAAAAAGTTTGCAACCTTTGTGATGACCTGGTTTCCTGCATTTCCTGTTTTCCTGTCTCAACACAATGTGCTTAAGCTAATAACACACAAACAAAAGTGATCTTTTGGTTCTTTATGTGTTACTTTATTTATATATTCGCACTGCTGGTGGAAAAATAAGTGAACCCTTGGATTTAAGAACACCAATAACCTCAAACCGGCTCCTCTGGTAGCTGCTGTTCAGAGGGACTTTTGGACCACTCTTCCTACAGAGCTGCTTCAGCTCATTTTTTCAGGACGCCTGGTGTGAGCCGCTCCCCTCAGGTCTTGGATTAAGGTCTGGGCTCTGACCGGGCCACTCCAGAAGGTGGATTTTCTTTGGCTGAAGTCATCTTGTAATAGACGTACTAGATTTTTTTGACCTTTAGAGACATTGACTTACTACATTGCCCAGCTTCTCTGCTGAGCTTAAGCAGGTGGAGGCCCACTCTGACACATCCTTGATAAACCTGGGAATTCAACCTGGATCATCTTCACCAAACCAGAGACCTTTCCACACCGCACACAGAACTGCATGTTCAACTTCTCCTGCGGTGTCCATGGCAGGACTCCATGATCTGTTTATGGTCGATTCGTGAGATGTGAACCAGCTTCAGCTTCATTTTTTTTTTTACCTCACTGGCAATTACACGCTGTCCATATTGGAGTCATCTTAGCTGGACGCCCACCTCAACGGAGAGTAGCCACCGAATTAAATCAGCTCCATTTATAGACAGGAGGACTGGACTGCAGACTGATGAAGATCTAAACTCAGTGACCCTGTCGACTTCAGGCACTCAACATCTCTTCATCCTGAGTCTTTGTGGGTCTTTGTACTACCTGGGTAGCAAATGTTTGAGTCAGAATAGTCCTCACCCACACCACCAATCTGGTTTCTTTCACCGGACTCCACTTAGCTTTTGTTGATGCCATTAGCTCCAACAAAAGCATAAGTTTACACACTTATTCTATATAAGTTACACTGTGAATGATGCTTTCAGTATGAACAAAAACACTACAGTGATTTGTAACTTATTAGTTACAATAACGACTTGGGTTTAAAAATTCTTTGTGTTTTTTTTTTTTTCCCCAACTCCTTCCCAACCCTAACAAGCCAGTGTCGTTTCATCATGGAAACTGGCTGAATTGTCAGTGGGAGGGTAAGACAATGTAAAGAAACTGTACATATCTGGAAGTTATTATCGCAGTAATCATGACAGGAGCAAAGGGAAAAGTGACGTAGTTTATAGAGCCACAAAGTCCACACCAGGAGGAGGTTGGGGTAGTTGTTGAGGAAGTATTTACCTAAACCCAAATTATAATATTTTCTTGAACCAAACAAAGTAGTTTTGGTGCTTAACCCTAACCAAGCCATGGCTGTGATTGTAGTAACCTCGGCGCCGACAGAATAAATGCCCCCCTGCATGTTGTAACAATGACAGCTAAGGTCTGGTCGCCTATCTGTCACTGGAGGGGTGAAATGGTGCAAGGTGTGTTGTCTCGGTGGGTTGTAAAAAAAAAAAAAAAAAAGTCCTGTGCAGATTGAAGGATTGTGATTGGCACAGAGCCTGGCGAGTTGATCTGTGTTTAGCCAGTCGGAGGGTTTATTGCTGGGACAGAGGCCTTTGGAAAATTAAAATAATTTTTTAAAATACCATTAGAGTAGTGTTTAATAGACACACAAACAGTACAGATACAACTATTTGTGTTTAAATATGGGTTCTTGACACTGAGTGGGAGAATTTCACAATAACTTAAATAAGATCAGGACAAGAATAACAACAGTTTTCATCATTCGGTATAAAACCTGACTAATGAACCAGTCTGGTACTGAAATGATAAAGTTGCCAAAGATGCTAAGATTGCGAACCAGCTTTTTGGATTTTTATCATCCGATTTCTTGCATTTCATTCTTCAACATCACTTTAATCTGTGTCCTCTTTATTATATAGTAACACCCATTTACCTATCGTGGCACATTGTTATCATAGACAGTTAAAAAGTTTATTATTATCACTTATTCATTTATTTATCCGAACTTTATATATCTTTATATATATATTTTCTTTAGGCTCAGCATAAACACTTTAAATGTTAACTTATTTTGTGAGCAGCTAGACTACACATTTGACACCAGAAAGTGGCGATAAAGTGCAATTAACACAGGAAATGAAGCAAATGTAGATGATTTCCAGGCACTGCTTGTATAGATCCACCCACACTTGTGAATGCAGACACATTAAAGTTATTATATTAAAAACCAACATAGATAGAAGCTTTGTGTTTAGACGCTTGCTAATGTATGAACAACGGGCCAGGCAATCAAACAAACATCATCAGACAGATGCTTCATCTAAACCACCGGGGCTCCGTGTCAGAATAAGTGTTTTGTGGGTCAAGAACATGTTGCATTTGCCAACAATCACATAAAGTGGTCTTAATGTAGGGGTATCTATAAAGTTCTTAGATAAACTTTTGCCCCACAGAGCTATTTAAGTGACATTCAACCAATTTTAGTAAATGGGGCTGAAATAGTGGAAAAACACAGCGTTATCTGTATTGTAATATTTGGGTAAGCTGACACATCTGTACTGATAACACTTCCAACAGAGTTGTCTATTTATTTATCTTCTCAAAAAGAAGTTTTGCTTTATTTTGGACATGAGGGAGCAGGTTTGCTTTTACTCTTTGGTCCAAATAAACAGCTGTGTACGTTCCTTTTCTCGCCCATCTGAACTATGTGCACAGATAAAGAGGTTTGATCTGCAAAAACAGGGGGCAAAGGTTTATATTTGAAATTGACACGAGAGGGTTTGTGCAATTTTCATATTTGTGAAATGAAATCATTTTCAATCATTTGCGGGCAACACAACATACAGTCTCATGACAGAGTCACGGCGACTCCTGAGCCGATCTTTAAATCGTGTCAAGAACTTGCTGTGTTATTTTTCACTCAACTCCTGACCCTTGTGACTTCAGGAGCTCACCCGAGGGCCTGTCAAGCTGCTGCTGGCCCCTGATATTCGCACACAGATCGGTTGGACAAGCTGTGACTAACTGAATGACCCGTGTATGATGTTAACTCTGCTCTGGATCCACTCGTAGAAAAAGGCGGCGGGAGGCAATTCATTGGAAGGAATTTCAGAGCAGATAAATTAGCTCATTAGCTGAGCCCTGCTGTTAAACTCAGGAAACACGTCCTCTGTTAACACAAGCCACCAGAACGCTGATCAGTTATACAATTGGCCACTGTGCTCATACTTGGCACTGACCAACAAACAGGAATATTAAGAACAATTAAGTGGAAGCTAAATATGCAGTATAAAGTGATAAAACCCAATAATTTCCATTATGGTTCACTTCTATTATAAGTTAACAGGGCAGGAGTTTTCCAGTGCTCTCTCTCTCTCTCTCTCTCTCTCTCTCTCTCTTTCTCTCTGACCTGGCTGCTTTCTGGTCAAAACACTTCATCTTACAGATAATGAAATGACAAACGTCAGATCATTGACATCCATTATCAAAGGTAAACTCATTGTCTAAAGGGCTGGCGGAGGCAGCAACGCTGGCAGTGCGGACACACACACACACACACACACACACACACACACACACACACACACACACACACACACACCTGTGTGAGCCGCAACAGTGCGGTTCAGACTTGAGAGTTGCCGATGTCAGTAAACTCAGTCCCGCTTGTTATATTATCGCTGGTGAGGTTGACCGCACTGAAACGACCTTCAGGAAATGTCCCGGTGCCTCGGACACGATTACGCTTCTCTCCTTCTGTAAAGCAGCTGATGTCTGACAGTCTGGTTCCATATGTTAACCCAGACGTGATTCCTCTCAAAATAATACAGTAACCCACAATACCTTGATTCAAAGATAAATAACCATTGAAATTTAAATATAATATTAATCAATGTTAGTTTTGTCCAGTGAAAATTTGTTTGAAACATATAAATAACGCTGTTCAACTACACTACTACTGCTGCGTCTGGGCTGCAGCTGGTCAACAGTGTCTATTACAGTTTGATGTTATAGGTTGCCAGATCATAGTTGGGCATCCCCCCCCTCCCATATCCCAATTATGTTTCAACCTTAATGCAGGAGTACGTTGAAGATGACAAGGTTTGTTTGAGATCGGTTAAGATATTGGTAGAAACACCTCAGAAGCATCTTGACAGTAGCGTAGACATGTCCCCACTGTCCTTCTGAAAATATATAGCTATGCTTGAACATCCAGACTGAAATCAACTTTGACTTCTCAGTGAAGAACTTTTGGCTAAAGGAGGCACTGTTTTCAAAACGTCTTGGACTTCAGTGATATTTTCACATGGGAAACGAACAGTGGTCTCGTCCTCCCCTCAACCTCCTCCCAACGTGGACTTTGTCTGTTTATGTGCTACATGTCAGAAAATCAGATCAGAAAAAGAGCTGAAAGCCCTTTGGGGACCATCAGCCTGAAGAATCAGTCCACTGATGTTCAGAGATAATCAGCTTGTAACAGATTTGTTATTAATTATATTTGGGAGTTGCATTGTAAAATGTTCATTTGAAATTTTTTACTTCTTTCGAGGCTAATAATTTAAAAAAAAAAAAAAGCAGAAAATCTCCTCAAACCAAAATGTCTTTGGAACACAAAGATGTGACTGTATGCTGACTGTAACTTACTATACCATTATTACCTAGAAATATCATTCAACAACATCTGATCCTGTTCCCCCTGCATGTGCGCCTGGGGCCAGATGAACAACACTTTGTATTCGCACAATATGCTGACCAGATTCATAAAGCTGTGTTTGTGCCCGATTCACGCATGTGCACGAGCCTCATTTTCCCACTCCCAGAGTTTGTAGAAATGCCCTTCAACATCTGTTTACATATCAACACCGCGTCCATGCTACTTCGTGCAGTCTCACCAACTGTCGGACCGGCTCCGTTTTCCAACAGTGCTGGAGCAGCTATCAACAAGCACAGCTGTGACTATTTATAGCCCCTGCACCAATAATTCATCAAGCCAACATCGGGGCGATATCATATGATAGCAACTGCATCTGGCTGTGCCATGCTGTGTGTACACCTGGCTCGAAGTGTGCACGAGGTGTTTATGAATACTAGTCTATGCGTGGGGAGATGATGTATGCATGGTTTGCGTGAGTCACGCACTCGGTCCCTGGAGTGATTAGGCATCCTCTCCATTGATTGTAATCAGATCTCAGTGTGAAAATGATGTGGGCAGTGGGCAACGAAATTGTAAAGAAGACTACTGTGTGTGGGATACTGTACTCAGTCACATCGGTCAGGTGGCAGTGTTACCTTGAGAGTATCCTGAAAGTGTGCTGCTTGCTTTTCTTTTTGCAGAGAAGGTTCCACTGTAACTTTCTGTCACGTTTTATAATGTTTTAGTAATGAAATAATAGGTGGGTAACTTGAGTGGTAGGTAGAGCAGAGGTTAAAGAACCAGACTAGAACAATGTATCAGTCATTATCCCTTTTCTCTTCTTTGTCATTGTGCTACACAATTACCCGACTTTTAAGTTTGTGTTAAATGTGAATGCATGATGTTTTGAGTACAATATGGACTTGTTGAATAAAAGTAAGACATAGTCAATCTGGTGTTTTTTTGTTGTCATTTCCACCAAAATCATTTCTCATGTTTTGAGATATTAACTTCATAAGTTGATATACATGCCATTAACCGCATTAACCCCAACCCTCCTCCCAAAAGTCCAAGTTAACTAACATTACCATGCTACTTTAGTTAATAATGAAAATAGAGATGTAGTTACTTACACATCTAGGAGAAGCAAAGTTTTGAGACAAGCCACATTTAGACTTTCAGAGGGTTCTCAATCTCAGTAAAGCCAGACCAGTATTAACCCCACGGGTTGGCTCGGAAAGAAATTCAGCCGTGGAGTTTTCCACTGGCCACATGCATGACACTGACAGAGCACATGAAGACACTGACAGAGCACATGAAGACACTGATGGAGCCAGTAAAAACTCCAAAACCTTAGGCCAGGAACACACTGTCTTTATTGGTGTGTGCTGTCGAACGTCTTTCATTTCATAGCCCAAGTTACCAGGTTAGTCTGTGTAGGACAGCTGTTTATAAGAATGGACGGAGGCTCCAGGGCTCCAAAACCAATGCTGAAGAGTCTTAAACCTGTATTCGATCTAATAACAATCAGGGGACGACTCCACTGGTTGTAAAAAGAAGTCAGATTGAATTGAAGTCTATGTGAAAACAGCACAATTTCTCACTTGATTTATAAACATTTTCTTAATGAGTTTATGGTCTCAGTCTCTAGTTTCAAGTCTTCTTCAATAAAACATGATGTTAATTGTTTTAAATTATGGTCAATTATAGAAAACAAAATAGACCATAAAGCAGGGTTTGCATTAGGCCATGGCTACCGTGTGATTGACAGACTATTAAAACTGGTTCCTTCTGGTTTCGTAAAACCAAGATGGCGACAGCCAAATTGCAAACTCAAAGCTTCAAAATGGCAGTCCACAAACTAATGGGTGACGTCACAGGGGGTTGCATCACGTTTGCATCACGTGACATGCACAGAGCTCACAGCGAAAACAAACACGAAGGACCTGTTGAAAGTTGGATCGATCATCGTGTCACCAACGTTACATCACATATTTCACTATAGTTCTTTACTGGATGTTTAGGCTAAATCTGAATATGCCACAGCAGTTGCATATGTCAACAGTGGCATTTTAGTGAGAATTTCTGTCAAAAACAGACAAAAAAAAAAAAAAAAAAAAACAGCACAATGTTAAGGATTGTGATAACAGGAACCAAAACTGAACTGTTGAAGACCAGTGATGTATTAAACAAAGAATGATACAAAGTCTTATATTAAATAGATTAACTCGAGGCCAGGAAATGAAAGCCACAGGGGGACACTCGGACAACTCAAGAGAAGTGCAACTGAAAATCTAAGGCAGAGCACTGGGAAACCGAACAAGAGCAAGAGCAAGAGACACAGGGTGATAGCCACAGGGGCAAAACACAGCAAAACAGACAAACTGACATCAGAGGACTGGGAGCACGCAGACTAAATACCCTAGGAGAGAAAGGCAATTAGACACAGGTGCAACATATTAGGGTGGGGCAGATAGTCTCAATGGTGGTAAACAGGACAAAGACAGGAAGTAAAGAACAACAAGAGAAACACAAGGAAAACTCCTTGAAAATAAAACAGGAAATGAACCAAAAAGTCCAAAGAATAAGAAATATAAAATATATAAATAAGAATTAGAAAAAGAGTCCAAACATAAAATCCAAAAGTCCAAACAACAAGTCAAAAGAAATACTCCAAGGGTATACTGTGAGGGCAAAGTATGACTCAGAAATGAATTTGTAAAGCAAAGCCAGGAGTGTTTCGGTAATCTGGCTAATTTCTGGCGTTCCATATCCTCTTAGCTCTCTCCAGTAGACACTGGGCTTTACAAGCTTTGTGGTTTTGTGCCAGAACAGGGGTTGGGCAGCGGGTGACTTTGCTGTAGGACGCCCATTCAATCAGAAGATAGAAGGGCAACTTAACTTTTGACAGGGTGGGCAAGACACACTTTTGGACGGTCTGAGGCAACCCCTTTCAAATTAATGGAGGGATTAATTTCTGAAGTAGATGTTATTTACCACCTTCAGCTGCGGTCTGACTGATTTAATTGCATTCTCATTGGATCACAATCTGATTGCAATGCATTCGGTCTATATTCACACCTGCATGTGTGTTTTCCTGATCCACAAAACAAGTCTGCTAAATATTAATTTAACTTAAGTATCCATGCTAATGTTGCTGTGAGGACATTGCTACATTTCAGGGACTCAAACTGTGTTTTTGTAGCAAGCTTGTTAGCTGTGCGTCCGTGTTGATGGGACACAGTCTGTCTCTCTCTTTTCTAATTTGTTCTTGTACAGTGGTGGAAACAGACTCACACATTAGAAAAGGTCAGCGCAGATGGGGTCAGTGATCAACAAATTTGAACTATGGGCATGTCCCCCATTCTGCTCGGCACACAGAGCCGTTCCATTGCACCACGTCATGCAAAAATGAGGTGAGCACAAAAGCTGTTTTTTCTACACCATTATGCCAGATTTTTAAGTAAGTAGTGTTTTTTAAGTGGTACAATAATTTATTGTTGTCTGCACTCCTGAATTAGTAGACTGGACATGATGAGTTTATGGGTTGGTTTCAGTCTGGGGCTCATGTGCTTACTCAGTATACTTAGCTGTATTAGCCTTGCAGAGACAATGGCTTCCCAAAATTTCAGCAATGAAAAACAATCTGACAAGAACAACAAACAAAACTATTTGAAAAGTGCTGTGTCTGACCACTCCTCTTCTCCCTGTTTAAGACAGTTGGTTCAAGTAAATGCACAAGTAAATATTAAGTAGATAGACAGAGGAATTGGCTATTTGCTGATGATGTATTGATATATTGATAACACAGCCAACACGTCCTCTGCCAAACTGCCCATCCAACCATATTTTCCAGAAAATCTCAATTGAAATGTGACACAGAATCAATCTGGCACCTGGATATAAACTTGTCTAAAGATATATGATGCATTCAATGCAAAGATAAGGTCAGATATATTAACTTGTCATGGTATTTGTTAAATCCTGGAGTAGAGTTGATTAAACTAAACATCCTGCCTGAGAGATAAAGATAGTTTGACATCTCAGCACATTGGCTCTTCAAGTAACCATCTGTAACCTCAGGAAAAATGTATGTTCATTAAAAGAACCAATAGCTAAAATATAGTTAATGTGTTATGTCAAATGATGAACGTCTAAAGAATGCTTTTCCAAAGTAAACGCAAAATTAATTTTGAAAAGGAAAAGAAACCTAACAAAAACAAAACAAAACAAACACTTTCATATTTAAGGGATAAGGGGAATAGAAGAGGGTGAAAATGTATAAAACAACTCACAACTATTTTGATTTTTTAAGAAAGATTCAATGATGTGGAACGACAGCTGGGTGCCAGTACATTTGTTGAAGGGCGTTGGAGTGTACCTTCAGCAGTGGATTAATCCACAATCGGTGCTCGAGTGAGTGTTTTCTGGCAGCAGGATGGTGTCTGTGGGTCTGAACAGAGAAGATTATTTTTTTTAACAGTATATACATCTGACCTAATGTATGAGAAACAGAATAGTATAGAGTCAGTGACGGAAAACAGTGAGGATGATGAGATGATGAGACAGCATTTCTGAAAAGTGAAGAACAAAGGGAGTGAAGGTTATCTGAATCAGTGAGGAGGAGCTTACTGCATAACCAACTGTTTCTCCTCTCATGCAACAGCCACCTCCTCCCACACCTCCTCCACCATGCATGCATAAACACAGAAAATACAGTGTAGACCAACATAATGCTTAAATACACTGCTGTGGTTGAAATGTTGAGAGCTCTGCAGGAAAAAAAAAAATCACCAAGAGCTCAGAGGTCTCAGGCAGAAGTATTTATTGTCAGCTTGGCACCGAGGACAAAATGATGAGCAGTGCAAAGCCACCATGTCAATCAGAATAGTACCTCACCGGTTTCTGAAGACATCTTGTCCAGCACGGCGTGTATAACTCAGATGTCACGCCATTATCTAGCTGTTGTTCTGTGTTTCTTGCCTTTTGTCCTCCTCCATCACTCTTAACTATAGACCTTGGTTACCTGAGCTACGGAGGCTAAATATGGCGCCATCTTGACATTATCACTTATAAGAGAAGCTTAACAGTGAACCATTGTCTCACATTACATGGTCTGTATGACCTGTACCTGTAAGCGAATTATAGAAATTATTATTCTGAGATCTTATTTCTGAACAGTAGATGGGCTCAACTTTGTTCTGATGAGTACTAGTCCAAGCTATATCACAATAACTACTGATAAAGCAAAACATTGCACTATTTAATCTACATTTATAACAAGCAATAGTTATTAGAACAATTTTAGACAGAGACTTTTTTTTTTTTTTTTAACATTGACTTTTAATATTGATAATTTGTTAAAACTTAAACCAATCAGACAGCTTCTGATTAGTTTTGTCCGATCAGCAGTTAGTGACGGTGTCAGGATGTTTAGGCAAAGACGACACTTGTGTCATCCGCAAAGAAGTATTGTTGACAGCTTGTCTGAGACATTGGGATGGTCAGTGTATAAATATATACTATACGAAATATATAAACAATGACAAGGGCCCAAGAACTGAGCCTGTTACACTGTAGAGCATGGGTAGAAATGTTTTGAGTAGATCATACAAACATGGTGTTGTTGCTGTAAGTACCTCTGAAAAAGAACATGGTGAGTGTGTCAAATGCCTTTGATAAAGATACTGTCACTCAGGGTGGAAAAATTCTCTATCACTCCGGCCGGTATTCATACCACTCTGTACTATATATATATATATGCTATTTAGATTGTTAAATTTATATAAATAATACATTCTTTGAGTGAGCCAGTTTCAGTTTACCCTATCACAATAAAATAAAATTCAAGGTTGGTCAAACAAAGGCATAAAGTCTCAGTTTTTTGTCAGGCTGCGAACGAGTAAAGGGAAGGCACTGTTAGGTTCTTGGGGTTTAATAGAGAATTAAAATTTTCTCGCGCTGTAGTCATCAGATATTCAAAAAGAGACTTGTTTCAGATTGCTTGGGTGGAGATGATTCCGTGGCACCTTGGTAGGAAGAAAAACCTGTTAAGTAGTTCACTCGTGTTGTTCAGTTTCGACCGTCCGCTGAGGCTGTTGTGATTTAACCTTTCTGTCCTAGTTAATGATGACATTATTTCCTTGCTCCTTGGCCTGTTTGATTGCTGGAATTTGGAAAAATGCCATCTTCCTTAGTGAATTCAGAAAGTCTGCATTTACTAATTGCCGTGTTCATGACGTGAGATCTCAACTGAAGTCTTTGTTTTCGTATTGAATTTCACGACAATTGGTCTTTCTTTTCTGTTGCACATTAACTTTGCGATTGCATCAGTTCAAGAACATTCTGACCCTTTGTTCAGTGTCTGGCCAAGCCTCATAAGTATAGTCCTGTGTCAGACTAAATAATTAATTTTGGACATGATGTCTTTGCTTTTGGAGCTTTGGAGAGACTGCACTTGTGATTCGAATGAACCAGCTTTCTTCTTCATTTATCTCAAATTATCAATATGGCCTTGAGGGAATGGTAGACTACATCTGACCTCCTATACTTCTTCTGTAATTACCTCAAATTGTAGTGACTGTAGATTCCAGGAATCATATTGCCAAGGACATGAAGTTTACCTCTTGTCTGGTAAGTATTTCCACATAATTTTCCACATTTCTCTCACATTCTCCTTAGATACATGGGCCGCAACATTGGTGTTTTATATTTATTTATTTCTTCTTTTTTTTTTTGACATGCTCATCTGCTGCTGAAGTTGAAATGTTCCTTGGGGCCTTGGTCCATCCTGTGAGACTGAACCAAAACAGTAAAGTCATGGGGCGTAACACCATGAATGGTAAAATGGTAAAAAGAACGTTACGATCATGGTGATTTCGGAACAATTGACTTATTTACATTACACAGTCATTTAATCCATAAAACACTCAATCTTGGTGTTTCTTTTCATTTTTCAACCACCTGTAGCCATAAATGTGAACGAACCATGTTTGTGGTTTAGGCATCTGTGCCATCTCCTCCAAGCAATATTGATGCAAAAACTGTTTGCAAACTCAACCTGTTACCACTATTTTCCACCCAGGTCCACTGGCTGTGAGGCAACTGATAGATGCAAGTTACTGAAATGCACATTCTACAAGTCCCTGCATCCTCAAGGACAGGGCAAGGAGGTCATATATCTACAAGGAACAATGGACGCCTGTGTGCAGACGTATTCCCAGAACATTCAGCTGGGATGAGACCCTAAGGACACACTAAAGTATTATCCGTTTGGTCCGGAAACACTTCAGGATCCCTCAGGAAGAACCAAAACTCCTGCCCCGACTGGCCTTGTGCCACCATGACCAAGACCCGGAGAGGTGGATGGAATATCTGTGTCAAGACGGTCCCTTTATGAAGGAGCAGCGTCCTTCATAAAGGGTGGTTAACTGGTTTTGCTTTGGCAAGTACACATTTAATATTTGATGCAAACACACTCATCATAGCATTTACATAGAGAATGTACCTGCCAACTGGAGTCATTAGAAACAAAACACTATCCTGCACCAGAGGAAGGAGCGATGTCTTTCAGGTCCATAGCTGCGCTCGCCACCAGTCACATGCATCATCCTCGAGTACTGAATCACCGCACCATCATTTTCAGATTAATGATACAGACTTGACAGATACTGTTCTGCTCCTATGTAAATACCATGCAGCCGCAATAAAAATGTGAGGACAGTTGATCTCACATTTGAGTTGAGGGTGTGAGGTGTGAACTGCTGTGTGTTTACTGTGTGTCACTGACATACGTGTATGTGTTATGTAGCTTATAAACAAAGGGAGGCATCTGCAACCTGTTCAAATCAGTTGACCTGTTTTCATAACATGAAAAAGAGCCCACACACTACACCCTTCACACACACACACACACACACACACGCATACATGCAAACTGTACATACACTGACCCACGCACTCTGTGACCATCTGTTGCCGCCTCAACGTGAAGCTTTAATTACCTTCTTATGATCTTATTCAAAAAGACAGCACTACGAGCACATACAGTACAGTACGTCCAGTGGGGGCCCAAAAGAGACCACTTCCCCTGTCAGGAGAATCAATCTAATTCAATTTGACTCCAGTCCAGATAAGGTCCTTCCAAGGCAAACTGCTCCCAACCCTTATGGAGCGGCAAATTCTGGCCTGGATAAGGAACCCAAGCCACCCCCCCCCCTGGAGCCAGGCCTCGGAGTGAAGATTGCTGGCAAGTGTGTAGTGGTCAGGGCCACACCCATGGGGCTGGTAGGGCACAGTCTGAGGGAATAACATGGAGCAGCTGCTTTGTGGGGGGACATAAGTGGGGTCCGTGGCATGCTGACCTCCAGGCTTCAAAAACTGACAGGGAGTAGACACTGTAACAGGCACAAATCATGATGAATGGATTATATATATCATAGCTAGCCTGGGCGCGCCTTGTGATGTCCCAGGAGGAGCTGGGTGCCTTGGCTGTGGATAAGAACATGTTGTATGGTTAGCAAGCAGCGACAGCATTGGCATAAGGGTTTTAACTGAGCAGTGCACACACTTCATGGTCCAAAGCAACAGCATCTGACATGAGTAGACTGGCTGTAGGGGTGATTCAGAGGCAGGAAGAGGCAAAGCATGGCCAGTGGATGAGAGTGCAGAAAAGATTAAACTCAGCCTGAGGGAAGTACAGGACATGGAAGCAGGAAGGATTAGATTCATGCAAGGAGGAGCTCCCATCCTAAAAATCTTAAATAGCAAATGAGCATATAGGTGAGGACCCAACATGGCTTTCGTATTCAGGCATGGTTTCACTTTGATATGTTCTGTCAGGTTGTTAATACACCTGGATACCAATCCAAGTGCTCAAACGTCAACAGCACTTCACTCAGGCTCAGCGATAAGAGGTAAACCTATTGGATGCAAAAAATAAAGAAGATGAAATGTTGGAGTTTAGTGTGGTCACTATGGCAACATCGCTTCACAGCCCAGCTATGTTCCTGGGGGCTTGGGTTGAACAGGTCAGGTGGCAAGGAATTTTGAACAGGCATAATATGGTAAAGCTAAAGTCAGGGATGGACTGGAAACCAGCTCATAGTTCCTCAGGAGAAAGCTGCTACTAATCTGAGACCAGATCTTGGGTTGTGGTGAGAAACATAATGGGTTGTGTAATTTGTGGAACTTAACATGATGGGTTGTTAATGGAAAAAAAAAAGCTTATAAAAAGTTATATATATGTGTGTATATAGTATTGCGCAAAAGTCTTCAATGCTATAATGAGCCATATATAATTATTTCTCATTCTCTTTATTAGAATACGACCAGAAAATACAGGAAATGTGTAGCAGTGTTAAAAGAAAAAGGAATTCTATAGGCTAAAGTGTCAAGTATTCAGCGTGACCTCCCCTCACACTTGAGCAACAGCAGGAACCTGGCTCTTAAATTTAATGGAATGGAGCCTGAATTAATGTCATTGCTAACTCCTGTATTTGTATTTGACTATTTCATGTCAAAATGATGCTGTGAAAAAGGTCCATTTACACCAGGTTTGTGCAGGACATGCTTGAACATTACAGACACATGTTGTATGAGTTGAACTCATTGGAAGCTGCTAATATGTATAAGACCAACTTCCAATCACATTATTCCCATTTAAAATGCCAAAGATCACAGAATCAGACATAAAATCACCATTTAGCATCATCAAGGCCAATCAGCAAACAAACTGGATGCTCAATATGTGGTATTCATGCTGTTATAAAGAAATTTGAAGAATCAGGAGAGGTCAAGCCAAGAAAACTTGATTAGAAGTTTCTCAGAGTTTCTTCTTTGAGAGACTGGAAGAAGTCCAGCAAGGACCTGGCTCAGCATCTGGCAGCTTCATCAGGATGAAGCCAAGCTGAAGAACAGTCTGAAGAAGCTTGATCAGGAGTGAGCTTTGTGGAAGGGCAGCAGCCAAGAAACCACTTTTTCAGAAGGGGAACGGGAAAAAGGCTAAAATGTAATGAAGTATCAAGCAAAACAACATATCTAAGGGTGGCCTAAGACTTGCACATATACTTTGTATATATATATATATACTGTGCAAAAAAAAAAGTTTTACATTTCATTTTCTTTTCTTGGGTGAAATGGGTAAGAGACTAGTTCTGTCCATCTCCCTCAACATGTATCCATGTCTCTTTCTAGTTCTCTCTTCACAAGATCCCCAGTGAGTCACTACATCAAGTGGAGGTGGTCTTTTTTTTTAACCTCTCTTCATCTTTTCTTTCTCATGATTACACTCACAGTCTGTGAACACCGAGACAACCCTTGGCCCCATGTGTGTGTGTGTGTGTGTGTTCTGACAGTAAGTAGTTGTGACTTGCCCATTCAGCTGAACCCTGTGGTGTAAATACTTGTACACTGTTTCAAAGTTGGACCCCTAGGTGACATGCATGCGTGCGCACACACACACACACACACACACACACTATTACACACACTATTAATGTCTTACTCAGGACCAACTCAACCAACTAGTAAAAGGTCTATATGTGCTTCAGTTTGTGCGAGGCTGCGTGATGTCTATGATGTGTGGGCATCCATTTTGTGAATCAAAGGCTCGTGTGAAGAGTGGGCAGAGAGAAGGGAGGGAAGAGGGGGGGGGGGTTTCTTTTTTTTCCAGTTCGAACACTGGGCTACTGCTGTTGAATCCCAGCCCACTCAGAGATCTGCCATCACCACGTACCTCACTGTTCCTCACAGTTTGTGTTACACTTTGCTTACGGCTGTCAACACATTTCACAGATGTTCCAGGCAAGGGACTTCTGATGCTCGCCTCGTGACAAATACAAGCTAGCTGCTTGCTGCAACACGCCTCACATCTCAGCTGTCATATTGTAAGTTGCGCTCACTATCACATCTAGGTTTCACTGATCAATTCATTTACACAAAAATGAAGAAAAAGGGACCACTTTTGATATGGCACCCTCTACAAAGGGCTTATATATTGTATATTTGTTCAAATGTAAGTTGTAACTAATGGCTTCATTGTCCCTGTCAGTCCCACAATAACACCAGAACCACAGTCCTGTTTATTATGAGCATAATCAGATCATGCCTGGTTCTAACCACCTCTTGTCATCGCTAAAGAATGGCAGTGTGAAAGTATGTGTCTTCATCTCGAACGGATTCAGCCCACAACCATTTTTTATTGACATATTTGCATTTTACCGTCTTTATTGGACACCAACAGCGACGGGTTTGAAGGAGACAAGAGGGGAGGGAGAAAGTTGCCATCCCAGACTCAGGTGGGCTCCAGACAAAGAAGCCCATCAAAGAACCCTAATAGGTATTGAGATGTACTCGTGAAACTGTTTAAATTAGTAAATAATACCTGCTCCAAAGTTACAATAAGCCTGTTTCAGATCTTGTGCAAAGTTTGGTCTGTCCTGTGTGTTTAAAGTGTTTTTAATCGATGCATGACGTGTGAACACTTACTAAAGCAGCTCTCACGGTGACTTTAAAACACGTCTCATACCCATAACCTGTATGAAAGAGACAATATGGGTTTGAGAGAACAAATGGGGTGCCGGTAGTCATTGGAGCACCAAGCCAAGGTCCAGGTTAAGGACGTTTGTTATAGGTCATGTGTTGTGCCCTCATGTTCGAGTCACTTACAGATTATACTGATTCACTTGATGGTATTTATCATTTTGTAATGGAGAAAGATGATGCAAATATAATTTGTGTCCATATATTTTTAGGATGTAACCAGCTTCTGGTCACTGTGGCAGGCTACAGACTGTCCCTCTCTTTCCAGCTGATGTGCAGCTTTATCTTGAGAGTTTTCTTGTTTCTTTTCGGACCTTGTCTGGACTTTTACAGCCTCCCTTTATCTGCCATCTCTTAATTTTTAAATAGTGGTTACTTAAGGCTGGGGGAGTTTTGATTTCCTTTTTAAAGCTTCCCCTGCTTTTTAGTCAACAATTAGCTTCATTTTCTGATCTTGAGTCAGTTTCCTCCTCAGCGAGGTGTCAAAACAAGAATTTATCATTTCTTGTAATGTCACCATTTCTAATGACAATTGCAATCAAGGCCAAACCAGTTCATCAAATTCTAAGGGTTTTTAGGTGAAATTAAATAAAAATTAAGAGCACTGGTGTTTTCTGCAGGATTTTATTTTTTTTTTTTTTTCACAACATTGACATCCACTTAACATCGGCCCGGCCAGCTGTGGCTTCTCATGAAGGCAGTTTCTTGGAAACTGGGTTGAGTACCATTAATGCTCAGTGCCAAAGAAAAAAAAAAAAAAAAAAGAGTTCATAAATACAGCTTTATACTGCATTAAAGACACATGCGTCTTCTAAATGACACGGATCATTAAAGCCCCGCGTGTAAAGCCCCCACACCTCCGCTGTCGCTGGTCACGATGGCTGTAATGTGATAAACCCGGTGGGTCATGGCTGCTGGTGGCAAGAAGGCCATCCCAACTGACCTGAAACGAATTTCTTATTTATCTCCTCCTTTATGTCTTTATCTTCCCTCCTCCCTCGTGCGGTTTACAGACAAACAGATGGGTGGGTGTTGTGGGCTTCTTTTCGGTGCAGAATTAATTAAGGCCTATGGCAGCTGACGCATCAGATTCACATTGACCTGCAATTAAGGAGAACACTTGAGCTTGGAGAGCTGGGGATATAACAGCCTAACGTACAGTCCTGCCAACTGCTGTGGGAAATACACCAGGCTTTACGCTCTCATTAAAAGTTGCTTTGTGACATTTTGCTTTGGTTACCTCAGATATGTTTCTTTTTTTTCCCCTTCTCTGTTCTGTCTTTCTTGTGCTACAATTCCTGTGAGGACTCACGAAAAGGTGGGAATGAACCGTCTAACTGGGCAGAGATTAGACTGAGAGTGAGGCTCAGGTTTGAAGATGGGCTTAAGGGTTAAGATTAAAGGGACAGTTCACCAGGTTTTTGAGACATAAACCAGTGGGACTCTAGTCAAATTAAATCGCATTTTATTTACATAGCGCCAAATCATAGCAAAGTAACCTCAAGGCACTTTTCATATAGAGCAGGCCCAGACCAAACTCTTTATAGAATTATTCTAAGGGATCAAATCAATCAAAACAAAGATTAGTACCGCCACCCCTTTGCCATGGATATAAGCGGACTTGAGTCTGGCATTTACACGAGAGAGGAGATTAAAATAAATTTTAAAAAATCTGAAATGAGGAAAGGATGTGTCCCTGTTATTCTGGATCGACAGTTTTGACACATTTGCGATACAACGATTCTGCACGCCTATCGTCATTATTCAGTTAGTGATTACAGGTGAATGGGGTTCAGTACAGGGAGTGATGTTCAGAGCTGGACTGGGATAATGATTCAGACCAGTCTCCACACATCCGAACCAGACCATGTAACCTGTAACTGCCCACTGTAACTGGTGTTTATGCAAGTAGCATACATTCAGTGGCTACTTTATTACGTACACCCATACAATCTTATTGGTTCAAAACTGTTTTGTAGTAGCTAGTGTTTTCATGGTCATGTTTTTTATTGACATTGTCGAAAATGTGTACATTTTTCAAAAACAGGACAGATCTTTATCATACATATGTTTAATTCCATGCATGTCTTGCTTGGTTACATAGTGTGATTAAATGTTGATGCCTTTTATTACTTTAAAAACACTAACCGTGTCCTTTTGTTCCTCTCAGCTCCACCTCCCCTTTCTCCTGTTGTGTCCAGTCTTTCTCCACACAGCTCAACACGCTCGCTGCACGCACGGACTGGATGTTGCGTTGCTGCGAGTGACCGTGAGCGTGTGATGACAGGCGCAGACCTCACCATCAGCTTAAAAGCAGGTGGGTGGCTGATGGTCTGCAGTTGTGAGTGGCAGAGGCCGGCCCTGTGCTGTTTTCCACTTTTATTTACCCATTTCTTTCTGTATTTATAACACTGGCCCGACACTGTGGGCTACTGATGGCCAGTCAGGGGCCTCTTGATGTTGGTGTCACAATTTGTGCATTTAGTCATATGGTGGCCCAGGTACAATAATGGGTTGTCTATTTGTCCATGATTAAATTGAGTCACTGTGGATGAGCGTGTAATCAAAAGTATTCAGTTCTTTACTGTGTGTAAATATGAGTGGAAAACCTGCCATCATATGAAGCAAATTGTTTTGTTTTTTGTTTTTTTTTGCTAAGTGTGATGTTGTGCAGGTGTGAGGAGTTACAGTGGACCAGCACCAATGGGTGCGCCGAGCGTGGGATGTCGGGACATTGTGAAGATGAAGACAGTTGCTGCTCTTGGACGCTCCTGTTAACACGTAGCTGTCACTCCTGCTAAACAAAGACTACATGATGCCGCGTTTGCCTCTCCGGGGATTATAGTGAATGCTGAAATGATGTGACGGTTAAAGAGTAGGAGGAAACTGTAATGATTCCCTTGAGGACTGTGTCAACACAAAACAATGACTTGACAGTGAGTGTTCACATCCACAGATTTCTGTAGAGCTTAGCTTCTCCTAAAGCTCCCTTTTCACAATGAAATACACACTCTGATTGTATGACACACTGAATAACACAATACTGTTGGAACCATCAAGAATACTGCTGACACTCTTTTTTTTTATTATTGTACAGGAAGTTCAAAACGCTCACGTCGTTTCAAAACCTGATATGCAGACATTTATTGATTTTAGCATATTTTCATACTGAAGGTAAATCCATTGGAAGGGCACCCTTTACAAATACCTGGGTCCCGCACCTTGAACATGGAATAACCTGCCGAACAGACGCAAAACTAGATTCATTTGTGGCCAATTAAAAACTTTAAGGGCCTCATAAAGGAAGGTGACATGTACTTGAGATCTCTTGTTGTCAGGTTGTGTATGTAGTATTTTATGTTTTATGTCATATTTTAATGTGTTTTTGTATGGCTGCTATATTGGCCAGATCACTCTTGTAAAAGGTTAATTTATCCCAATGGCACTTCCTGGTATAGTAAGTAAAAAATAATAACATCAGACGGTCATCATCAGACTTCCACATGACAGAAAAGTGCTCTAATACCCTTCAGATTTGTTAGCTGCTCCATTCATTGATGTCAGTAACCTTGTTTTCTACAGAAACAGAAGCAGTAAAAGTCTCATACACCAGAATACAGCTTTTAACTGTCCTGACCTGTTGCTAACCTCAGGGGGGAGGGGGGTAAATTAACATGAAATGTTATCATATTTTTATTTATTTAACAATAAAATGTAATAAAAATACCAGGACAACGTTAAGAAAAGCTTCGAAGCACATTAACCTTATCAGTCAGGAATGTCAGTACTGGGTGATTTTGTAAAACCAGATTATCTTCAATGACATTTTTTAAAATCTGCATTTTCTGTAATATCTGCACATTGCAACGACAGTGAGGTTAAGAACAGGGAAGGTACATGTTAATGGTAAATTGTAACATAATGGGCATAGGCTCAGCTCTGTTACAGGACATTTATATATAAATATATAGGTATTAAAGTTGTGAGTGACAGTACTGATAAGAAACAGCCATATGTCTGTGCATGAGCCAACAGGCCATGACTGACGTGGTCAGATCAGGCAGACGCAAAAGTCCAAGTAGACTTTTGTCACTGAAATGGTGTGTTTGCCTCCACAATTTACATGGATCACATTTTCTTTTATTTAGATATTTCTTTTCTTCACCCGTCCCCCAGTCCCATCCACCCTGGCACACGGACCTATGACACAGGCAGTTGTTCAGGTCTCTGATGAGACACGAGCTCCAGTCTTTCACTGTGAGGTCAGATGTGTCGCACACTGCCAACCACAGCCTCACCTTCTGCCCCTGTACATAGAGGGTAAGCTGCAGTACTTCCCTCATTGCCACTGAACACCAACGTATGTACCTTGTGAGGCGGAGTCATCGTCGTAATTATTCATAGAGATGCAGAGCTTGGGGAGTTACAGCAAAATGCTCGTATTCACCATTTTTTACGTGTAACCCAAACACAGCACTCGCCCCCCATAGAACACGGAGTTTCACCGACTTTCACAGCAGGGAGTTACGACTGTAGCGGCACGAACACATGCACTTCAGTACACTTCAGTACCCTCCAGTGGACATGCTAATAGGAAGAGTGACATCCCAACATTGCAGGAGATTTCGAGGAAGTTTCATCATGTTGCTGGAAGACCATGAAGCGGTTGGTGTTGTGGTAGGATACGTATTTCTAGGTTTGTCTCCGTTGCCTTGTGTTTTCAAAGTCAAGGTCGTCTCTGGGAGAGATAACAGAGTTGACTCAGAAACACGTCTTTCATGTGTTTTACCCACTTTATTTACCTCTTTGGTTTCACCCAGGTTCTTGCTGAGCCTTTGCTTTGTCCCACTCTGAATGCTTAAGGACAACAGAATAACAAATAAGTCAAAAACTGAAGAACGCTTCAGAACTGAGACTCTCGATTCCCGATGGCATTGATATCCAACCCCTCTGCTAGAATATTCAGCAAGATGAGGGATATCTTTTTTGTATTAAATGTGAAATCAAAAACATTTAACATTGAATTAATGTAGTTATATTTGTTAAACACGTCCCCTGGGTTTGTCCTTTTAGATTCAGTTATTTATAAGACTCTCCACTTTGTACTTCTGACATTAAACTCAATAAAGTTTTCCTTTACATCTACAATGTCCCTTTTCATTTTTCTGATGTGTTAACGATATGTTGTTCTGTAGGAGCCAGACATTTCCCACCTTTTCTACTTCAGCTGCCAAAAGGATGCTGAGAGGCCGGCCGAGCTATTTTTATCTATTTCTACAAATGGAAATCTTTCTGTCGTTTATTAACTGATTCCAGTATTTTAAACACAGTATTATATGTTTAACCCTACTAAGGTAGGGTAGGTAGGTGTCCAGGGAGGCAAAGGTATAGAGACAAAGTTTCACAAATTGAGGAACGGAAATGGCTGATAGTGACTGACAGGATCTACGATCTAAAGATGGAGCCAGTTGTTTATAATGTGGCAGAACAGGATGACGATGATGATGATGATGATGATGATGATGATCAGCTGGTAACATCACCTCTTAGGCACCTGAACCAGAAAGGAACAGAGTCTGACTGGCTTAACTGAAAGAGTGAAGGCAGCTGATGGAGTCGAAGGCAGGTAAAGGGCTGAGAGCGAGGGAGAGATGAATAAATACAGTAAGCATGGAGACTGACGTACAAAGCGTCATTCGCCTTAATATACTGTCCTCATCCAGTTTGCTTGATCCAGTGGTCACTAACTCCTTTTTCTTATTATTTCCCCTTTTCTTCTAATTTTGCAATAACAGCTAAAAAATGCTCAGCAGTGTTTTTTTTTGTTTTGTTTTTAGCAGTTAGCATTGTAAAGGATGGCTCTCATTTGGAGTGCAGACAGTTATTAAATCATGGCTTATGGAACACAATATGGCCTCCATATTCAATATCTTCATCAAACAATTACTGTGCCTTAGCTAAATTGGTTGACCAGCTAATCTTATTAAGCCGTTTGCCTGAGGCCCAATTCCATGGAAGGGGATACAGTGAGCGACACGACTATTTAGAGGCGTCACTGCAGCTTTCATATCAGTGCCCTGGTACTGTGTTTGTAAAAGGAAGGCAGCGTTATTAAGATGTAATGTGGGAGGTGAGGAGATATTATATATAATCACTATCTATTCTTATCGTCTATTAGAGGACTCTGGAGACTTATAGGCCATCAGTGATAGTTTCCTTCACGGGACAAAAGCGGAGCAGACCATCCATCCATCCATCCATCCATCCATCCATCCATCCATCCATCCATCCATCCATCCATCGACCCAGGATTGGCTTAACTAGAAAACCTAGGTTTATGGGGATGAGGTGTCTTTCAAAATGTATTTTTTTAGACTGCTGGTTCTCAGGGGTGGGGTTCCATTGTGTCCCCATCAAAATGGCTAATTGTATTTTCACTGTAATTTCTCCATGAGTAACACAGCATATGTGCAGGATGTAGGACTATTTTGGTCATGGGTTTTAAATTATTTCTGTAATTAAAGAAAATGAATCTTTCTGATGGGGACCCTGGGACAAACCATTATCAGCGGGGGGCGGCGGTCCAGTTTGTGTCAGTTCAGGGGCCCTTGATGTGCAAACTTTACCAATCACTGTCAACAGACAGATTTGGATGCAAATGCAGAAAAAAAATGCAGCTCAATCTGGACCCAAACCTTGAGAAAGTTTCAATGCAACTTGGACCAGCCTGTCCTCTTACCTATAATCTTTCAGACACTAGTAGCCACATTTAGCAAGCCTGCTGTCGGTAGGAAGAGCTCAGGTTGAAAAAGTGCACTGTCAGTTTCCAAGCTAGTAAGTAGCGGTAGGAATACTGCTACTAATTTAAAACAGGTTAAGCAGACTCATTATATATGAGTCCACCTAGTTTAGTGATGAAACAGGCAGTGGTAAAATAGACGAATAGTAAAACACCACTTACAGTATTGAACTTGCCTTTTTGAACCAGACTGTCTTTCAAGGTGCTGAGGTAAAAAAAAAATAAGATAAAAATAAAAAACAAAATTAAAAAAAAACAGCTGGAATTGTCATGTCAAGTTACCAGCAGAATAGTTGTAAAGCTGATGGTAGTATAAAGAAAAACCTTTCTGGAGTTTTTAATGACCTTACTGGACTTGAGACACCACGGGAATTTTGCAAGTGGATCTCTGTGACATGTGTTTGTGTGGCCCCGCTATGGACTCGCAATCTCAATCTAATTTTGAGTATTTTGTGAAACGTCACAAGACCAACTTAACTACCAAACACATCAAAAATAATACATTTACACATGAACACGACCATTTGACCACCATTCATTCTCCGCAATTTTGAAATAAATAATATGAACGTTACTGCAGTTTGCAATAATGTTTCACTTGCATTGGTTTTGCACGAAAGCTCCAATTTAACAACGGACAGTGTTTCAGGTTTGATAACTGAAACACTTACACACGATTAAGGTCAGGGCTGAGCTCAGGTATAAGTATAACGTGAGGATATCGCATTCAGATGGCTTCACATAATATATGTCCTTGTTTGTATTGTATGGCTCAAAGAAAGTGCAAATGTATGACTTTTCATCTCATGAGAGGAATACACAAAGAGACTGGCAAGACTGTTCAGCCGCCACGTCGTACGGTGCACATCAAGTACTGCCCCTTGCACCAATAGGAGGAGTTGCAGTGCTGCACACCAGCGGGACCAGAATCACACACATTGCAGGAAAAGGTGCAGACATTA
This sequence comes from Rachycentron canadum, assembly GCA_038496675.1. Lineage (NCBI taxonomy): Eukaryota > Metazoa > Chordata > Actinopteri > Carangiformes > Rachycentridae > Rachycentron > Rachycentron canadum. The sequence continues at coordinate 4,587,964 of CM076667.1, forward strand.
CCGACTCTTTAAGCGTGATTTCTTTCCCGAATAGCTGGTCTTCAGAGCTGTGCCTCACCAGGCAATACCTCTTTTTTGCCGTTGTCTTTGTAATAACGTGATTGCGGGTCACATGGCTCCTCTATATATTTCTTGACCTCAACAAGTAGTCTCTCCTCATCCATTGTACACACGAGTGGCAACGGCAGCGAGAGGTGAGCAGAGGGGAGTCGAGCTGTTACTGAAGCCCTGAGGCACAAAACAGCTTTTTCTCTGGGGAAAAACAAAAAAAGTGCTTTTCAGCCACCGCCGGAGTGGGGGTCTATGCATGTCAAAAAAATAAAAATAAATAATGATAATAAAAAAAATTAAAATCAATAGGGTTGGCTGTTTTGATGCACACCATTTTTTAGTCTTTGTCAAAGATTCTCCAAACACACACACACAAAAAAAAATAGGAGACAAAATAAGATCTTTCGATTATTTTATTCCCTCTGCATTGGACAAATGTTTGAGGCGCTATTTTTTTTTTTAGATTGTCCTCAAACAGGGACCACTAGTGGCCGGAGGGATTACGATGTTAGCAAAAGAGTCAAAAGGGTGACGTTATGGAGCAACAAAGTCCTCAGAGGGAGGCACTGAAACATGGGAGACACCCGAAAACACGGCATTGTCACATCATAAAATGGAATTATTTTTCAAGTGAAAAGCACACAATATCACCCAGCTGACAGGGGCGCCAGACTACGTACAGGGCATAAACAAATGATATATTTTTGATTTTTATCATTTAATTTTGAGGTTTTCTAGCAGGCGATTACTCTTGATCAGATCTTTGAAGGTAACAATTTGAAGTCTTTCTCTCAATTTCTGGCGGAGTTTAATACATTTATTCTTCCAAACATAATTCTGGGGAAATTTAGGATTTAACCAGAAAACAGTTATCAATAGAATATCCTTGAGCATAATCTGCCAGCTCTGGAAGAACAGCAGGAAAGGTTGAGAGTTAAATTGGATGAAGAATATTGCTCAATATAATAATGTATTTGAAATCAAATGCACTTTAAATCTAGACGTGTTCTGACATCTGATCTTGAAGCAAACTCAGTGGGAGTGCAAAATGCATCTTCCCTCTAGTTTTAAGTCTATTTTCTGACAGAGGGTTGTGTGTATTTATGTTTACTTCATATGAGTATATTTTTTTCCCCCCATTTTTTTCATCCAGTTCTTGTACATTTGTTAATGTGTTGGTGTTATTTCCTGCTTAAACCTGTCCTTTGTTTATGGGTAGCGCTGAAGGTGGTGCTGGTCTGAATGACATGTTTTGTTCTACACTTACACAACCTGACATGGGGGAAATAACAAATATGAGGATGGGTATCTTAAGAATAACAAAAGTATTCAAGCCTAAAAAAAAAAAGATAGATAGTAGACAGGATGCGCATGACTAGAGCATGCGCATCCTTATGTGTTCAAACTGGAGCAGCAGCTGCCTGGACGCGAAAGACTCACCTGGTCATTTCTTACTTATCGCATCTCATGTCAGGGCGATGCTGCGTTCAGGCTCTCTCAATAACAGGAGGGAATTGTAGGGAGTTATTACATAGTATGTGAAAATAAATAAATGTTACATCAAAGCAATAACTCACTGCAGACTGTGATAAATGGAGCTTATATGACAGTGTCAGGAAAGAGAATGTATATCAGCCATGATATCATTTCAATAAAACATGGCCTATCTTGGATTATTGCTGGAATACATAGCATTTGTCTTTGTACAAGATGAAAAGAATTGTGTCCTGTCTGCTGAAAATTAGGGTGATATAATAGTGACCGGATTACGATTTCTGTTAGAGTAACACATCACGAACATGTTAAAACTGAGCCTATCAGTAAAAGCGTGTTTGTTTTCCACCAAACTCTTTCAATGCAACATCCATCTCTAGTGACGATAACATTACTTTCATATCATTTTTTATGGTTATGTTGAGGCAGTTGTAATTTGCCTCGGTAACATGATCCAGCCAGCGATTATGTTGTCACCACGAAGCACCTGGCTAAACGTGAAGGCAGCTGTGGCACTATAAAACAAAAAATAATTAGAGTTAATGGCACAACAGCAGCTAGCAAAGACGACAAGGTCAGCAATACTTGTAATTCGTGATTGAAACTTGTTGTGGCATTCTGGAGCATTTAAGTTCGGCCTGGTTTTAGGGATCACTGTCCGATTGCTTATATTAGAAATAAAAAAGACGGAGAAAAAAAAGAAAAGCACAGGTTTTGGGCATTTTGTTGAGCTAGCCTTTCCGTATGATAATGTGACATTCATAACGCTACAAAAAATATGGTATTTGTTTAGCTCTTGACCACTTTTGTAAGATTTTTGACTCTGCCGTTGATAAGAACACAACCTTCAAAAAACAGGGTGCAGATTCGGTCGACTCCCCAGGTCTCATCTGAAATCTTGGCCTTGGTGAAAAACTTAAAAGGAGACATAAAGCCTGGGCTCTTGCTAGGCATGGTCAGTGGATTACCTTCAGGTACCGTAGAAATAACAGCACGGACACAGTGAGGAAACCTAGATTTTAATGATTATTTGCTTTAGTCCCAATTTATATATCAATCCATCAAAATGGACGTGAATCCTCTTAACTGGGATTCCTCACTTCTCAACTCCTCCCTCTCACTTCTGGTAATATCAATATCAGATGATAAATAGATTTCACGTTTATTATTAAAAACATTTTGGAGCTGCTAGTACCTCTTCAAGGAAACTTCTGCCTGACTCCTGACTCCTGCCGCAGACTATGGTGTCCTTTAGTCCCTATGGGGAGTGAGTGTACTTAAAGGGCTATTTTCCTATCGTGTCTTTTCTTGTTCTGAAATTAGCAAGCGAACCAGCTAGTCTGTCCTGTCACTTTCTGATAGGCTGACTCACGTTAGCCTCCAATCTGCACTGAAGCGCTGCTCCGAGGGCGTATTATAACCTCTTGTATTATGAAGACAACAATGGCCGAGGCTCTCGCCAAGCCAGTCGCCCTCGGCCGCTTCTGGCAAGAAACCCCATTCGGTGGCAGGGAAAAATCCTTTAATGTTAGTTGCTCTGGACAAAGGTATGTGCCAAAAAAATGTAATGTACCCTTAGAGCTTCTAACACAGTGCTCATCGGATTGTCTACCAGGGTCTAAAAGCCTCTTCTTTCACTTCTCATGTGAATGTGTGCCTTTGAGGAGAGACTCACAGAAACTCTCCATCAATGTCCCCATTTGTGCAATTTTTGTGCCTCCGCCCTCTGACAACAGGCTTTTCACCTCGCCTTTGAGTGTGGCCATTCAGCTGCAAATACCATTTCCTTTTTAAATATACTGAGCCCTTTACAGTGTGCTGTGTTTTGAAAATAACTATTCATAACTTTGAAATTAATTTGCTCTGCTGTGTTGTCCTGTCCATCCTGTTGCACTTTGAGCTCACAAAAAGAAAGTTTCTAAACACTTTTGTTGTAAACTAATGGGATTTTTTTTAGTGAGATGTGCATAATTTTGCAAACGTCTAAATCGAACATGGAAGAATAAATATCAAGTGACATTGGCAGTTTTGTAAGTGGTGTTGACTTTTTTCATATTTAACCTTTTTTTCCTATTTGTCCTCTACATCAATTCCATAATTTCAGTCATTTAAATGAATCATTTATTTCTTTTGTTTTTTTTTTTTTTTACTCCTATGAGACTCCCCTCAGCATACGCCCTATTGGTTTTCTATCATGTAGACAACCTTTGCAGATACTCAGGACATTTGCTTCTGACTTATGAGCTTTGATGTTAAATATTTCTTACAGACTTGACATTTACATACATCAAGCATTAAAGCGTTTGTTTTGCCTGCATTTCCTTATACTTTCATATAGTAATCCTTGTGAAACTATCAATGAATAGTCTAAGGCGCATTAAGAATCTCTAAGTTGTATTTAATGTCATTGAGTTGAATATTATTGTAGCCAACTAATCATAACATACAAACGTGAATCAAATATTAAAGACATACTAGTCAGTTAAATGATGAAATGACACTTTTTCCAGTTTTGCTGGGGATCTCCAGACTCCCCTCAACAGCCCGCAGAGGTCCCCAGACTCGGGTTTGAGAAGCAGTTAATAGCAGTTATAGGGAGAGACCACCTCACATCAGGACTGGCGTGGCAGCAAATGGATTCTCTACTCAGTCACATAGCACACAGTCACCCAAGAACAACAGAGGTGTTTCCTATGCTTTGCAGCGTTGCCGTCCCCCCAGGCTCAGTTCAAAGGTACAGCGTTCTCCCCCTAAGCTCTGGCTTCATTGTTTACCAGAAGCTGAACCCCCCCTAACAAGCCTTGACACTGTGCAGGCTGCCATCCTCTGTTGCCGCACAAATAGCACCAAAAAAAAAAAACAGCAAGCTCAGACTGGTGTGTAATGACTGCAAAAAAAAAAAAAAAAAAAAAGTCTTTGTGTACGTGTCAGCATCTCCAGGAAATCGGTTTTCTAATCTGTCTGGTGTTAGGACTAGTGTCCCACGCCCACTGTAGGACACACGCACACGCTGTTCAACAGCACATACACAAACACACAACAATACACATGAACTCAGGTTGATGCTGATTCCTGGCTCTGGCTCTGTGATAGAACCATTCATCATGGGGGTAGTTGTGCAGCAAAGTGTGCAACCGTTCCCCCACCATTCCCCCCATCGAACATGACACTTTACCCCAGTTAGGGACCAAGCAGTGAGAAATAGAGAAAAAGGAAGTGCAGTTGCAAAAACTTGAGTTTTTATTTCCACAAAAGATACAAAAACATGACAGAACAAGAATATAGTAAGAAGGCCAATGAAAGAGTCAAAAAACTACAACCATAATCAATGTAACAACTCAACAAGGTGTCAACTGAGCAAACTGACCCACTGACACATGAGAGAACATAGATAGTGACCAAAAGAATGCACAAAGGGGACAAACAAGATGGATAACCAGGATGGACACCCACTACACCTAGATACTAAGCAACAACCCCCAACCTCTCCAAATAACATTTCAGCACATGGTTTAGCCCAATGAGCGCCAAGATATGAGCGTCCCTAACACAGGAAGTAACCTCCCACACAGCCATGGTAACTCGAAGGCAACGAAACAGGTGAGTAATAAAGCAGAAATTTGACGGTTTAACCCTACGGTGTTAAAATGCCTGCGCTCCATATGAAACAACACATGGCTGACGGCAAATAAACTGCGTGATAATAATTGTTTAGCTGTTTCCGGATGGTGTTACCACATGTGGCTGTGGACATCACAACCCCAGCTGGACAGGTTTTTGCTTCTTTTTTGTTTTTTTGTTTTTTTTTACTATTTTTTGTATTTGTATTATATATATATATATATATATATATATTTGCATTCTAATGTTTTAGCAGTACCTCTTAAGAGACATTGTATTCTGTGTAGCGTTTTGCACTATTATTGCTTTTCTCCCCTTTTTAACAACAACAACAAAAAAAAATAAAAAAAAAATAAGGACGATTGCTTCCAGACAGTCTGTGTTTCTGTCTGCTGCAGGAGCAGAGTGTAAACAGCAGACAGAAACAGATGCCTCCTGGTGTTTGTGGGAGATCTGTATGCATAATCACTGTTGTCCTGTCCTCTGCCCTTGCAGAAAAGAGGGAGTACATCATCAGTGGCTGAAATGCCAAGTCACTCAACACAGGTTCGTGTGCTACCTGTTAACACAGAGAGCCAAGGAGGCAGAGGCAATGAAGATACGGCGGTGGCGCGGCGAGGGTGTGGGATGTGACTGCCATTCTTGCGTGTGACTTTGCTCAGGTCATAGGCAACATCTGTGATGTATTGTAATGAGAATACTTGTCTTGAGGACACTGAGTTATTGGAGTTTACACTGCAGATAAACATCCAACTGAATGTCTATGGCTCTGTACAACTGATACCTAAGTATACAAAAAAATATAAAACACCAAACCTCTGTGGTTTGGTGGACCAAACTTGCTGTCATAAACTGAGAACCACAAGGCAAGGGCTCAAAAGCATAACCCATCTCATGCAGGGGTTTTCTCAGGTAAGCCATTCATACAAGGCAGAGAGATCCAAGGGAGTAGACAGAGGCGAGGTCAAAACATGAGCTACAGTCACACACAAAGAAACTAACTGCACCAGGAAATAAGGCTGGGCACAAAGACGAACTGCCACCGGGGAATGGCAGAACACAGACTAAAGCCGTGTCCTAAAGTCAGGGGCCGCATCCTTCTGAGGCTGCATTTAAAAGCCGACTGCATCACAGCGGCACGACTGGACATTTTGAAAGCTCCTTCAAATGCAGCCTTCCTTTCCTGAGCAATGAATGATCCAGTGGGCGGATCCTTCATGGCCCTATCTATCTCAAGGATAGAGGATTTCATTTTAACTTGGACATATTCTGGTCGGATCGGGTGAACAGCTGGTGGTACAACTGTTTAAACCCAGGGCCTTAAAGCATCAAAATTTTCTGGGAAGAAAAGTTACGCATTGTCGAGGTTGCTAGGTGACAGGAGCCGTGGTAATTACGTTAAGAGACGGGAGACAATGAGATACATGTGTAACACTGTGGCAGGGCAGGAAATCAGTGTAGATGGAAACACACAAGGGCAGGATGCGAACTTAAACGAGAGGGAGCGTTAGCGATGCCGAATTTAAACAGGAAGTGACAGGAAATGGACATAACTAAAGATGAAATCGTGACCTTTTTCGTCAGTTAGGCTGCTGTGTGACAGGGAGACTTCTTCCAAGATGCTACCTAGATGGGATTTAATGCAGGCCAGTGAAGGCACCTATATTTTCTGCATACTCGTCTGTGAGCTTCTGATTTTTAGTGATGTGTCGTTTTTTTTTTTTTTTTAAGCCCACACTAACGCGCCAATAGCTCGAGATGGAGAAATCTTTATCCTCCATAGCAAGGGGAACCAAGGTCTTAGGGTTGTAGGGTGGAGCAAATCCAGACAAGTATGAGTGATCAAGGACAAAAAGAGTTTCAACGATAGATAGATAACATCATGTGAAATCTGGGTGATATTTAACCTGGTGGACAAGGCATCCTCAGTAATGGATGTGGCATTACTCTGATTCCCATGCTGGCTCTCTAGTGCCTCCTCAGTGCCATACTTTTTCTCCAGCTCTCACAAGATCTCAACCCCAGTGACACCATCCAAAAAAGCGATGGCATAACTGTACTCATCTTTGCCTCATAGTTCATCTTCCCAAGCATCGGTGATCAAGGGCCCATGTTCTCCTCCTCATTCTCCTCACAATACAATTGAAAGGCCTTCAGGAAGTTTGAGAGGTGATTAGTTGTCCTAGTCGTCTGTCCCCGGATGTATTATTAATATATTCCCTCTAACACTGCATTATTTTAATTGTTGCTTCATGCTCTTTGCACCCTCCAGAATTTAAGGCATAATATTTTACTTGTCATTTCTTTACACTAAGGTTTCAAGGTTTCTAGCATGGTCTTGAGTGATGGCACCTCCAGGAGAGAAATTGGTTGGTTGGCTTCGCAAATGAAACTGAGGAAAAGCTTGTCAAGTGTAGACTGTGCTAGCCACGAGACAGAGATGGAAAATATATTTAATCTTTGGATTCCTCACAGGAGATCTGTCAGCAGAGGAGCATTTCCACTTTCTGCTGGACTCTGTACAGTCTGTACATTGTATATCTTCGGTTTGTCGGGATGAACCCTCTGCTGAAAAAAAAAAAAAAAAGCAAAAAAGTTTTGTTTTATCCCGGTGCAAAATAAAAACATACCAAACTACGACAAAGAGAGGCCATCTCAGATTGAGCCGTATGAACACGACTGATGTCAAATCACTCTTGAGCCAAACACGAGCCTGTCAACACTGTCACTGGGAACACGTTGCTACTGATGTGTTAGGCAATTAGCTTAAAGCACAGCTTGGCCTAAGTGCAGCCTCCTTGGCTGTAGACGGTTTGCTGACCAAAGTAGCTGCTAAATTTTCGGGAAAACAGCGACTTTGCTACCACAAACTGTGCGAACCACACAACGCATGATTTGGAGAAGCATGCGTGCCCATCATGGTTTTCTCTTCCAAATATGTTACCATAACCTGAAGTTGGTTTAACCACTTGTTTGCCTTTCAGTGATGTAAGCTGAGCTTATGTCTAAAATACCGCCCGTCTACTTTTTCTTCTGTACTGCTTTCTTTATTGCACTCCATCTTTTCCCCTTCAAATAAATTAGGAGGAGGATTGTTTGAGTCATTGTAATTGTAGAACGATCCTTTTGATTTTTAATGTCAGCCTCTTTGTTATGCAAGTGCTTAGCTCAAAGCTAGGCTAATAAGGGTGAAAGAGAAATGTGAAATTGCCAGTAAAAGGGAGAAACTTTATGGAGCTACTGGGCCAAAGTGCAAACGTCAAACCTTTCATTAGTGTCTACATTTGGGGACTGGTGACAACAGTGGCACGACCTTTGCTGAACATTGGGCACTTAAGGCTGGGGGATGGTGGGTGCTGGGGAGGCCTTGGATGAGTCTCGGCTGCTGCTGTTGGAAATAGCTTTTGCAATCTCATAATAATAGCCATCTTTGGTGCAATTAAATCGTCCATTTTTCCCCTTATGGCCTTCACCTCCTGTCACCTACATGCCTTGGTTTTAATATCTACCACATATTGGGGGAGGGAAGGGAGAAAGGAGGGATTCTCAAAAGCTAGAGATGGAGAATACGTGTGTGGGGGGGGGGGGTCAACAGAGTGAGAGTGGGAGAGAGCGAGAGAGAGAGACAGCGAGGATGAGACAGGCCTTTTGTGTGTGCGCAGATTAATTAGAATCCTTCTGGACTGCCATTAGAGCTCATTAAAAGGAGCCACAACCATACAGGCATCAAACAAAGAGCCAGGACTGAACCCCGATCCACCCCCCACCACTGTCTGCTCTACTCACAAAAGACTGTGTGTGTGTACTTCATACATTTTTATTGACACACATAGTATACAAATATGTAGATTATATATTATATATAAAACTCAATGCTGCATCTAATGTGTGTGTGTGTTTCCATGTGTGTATGCATTTATACATGTATTCATGTGTAAGTTTGCTGAAAAATATATAATATATAAATGCATATGTGCATGTGTGTGAAGACTAAATTTCACATCTCCTAAACTACCACAAAGTATATGCACATGTATTTGTTTGTGTGTATATGTACACACGTGTGTATATATATATATATATGTGTGTGTGTGTGTGTGTCTTTGTGTGGGTGCTAGGACTGGTATGTAAATGAAGCATTATGTTAATGATATTTTTCCTCTCTTTTTTTGGCTGAGTCTCCACAGGCCCTGTTAGCATAAATGATGCTCCCCCAGCTAGCTGACTGAGTCTCGCCTATTGCCACTAAAGGGATGAATTAGGCCTCTGAGTCCCAGATCAGATCCTTGTTCATTTTCAATAAGGATCGGACTGGGGTTCCACATGCATTATGATGAGTGTTTATGGGTGCTTATTAGTGGGTGCCCGTGGTGGTACCGAATCATAATGTGCTGGAGATATTACAACAAGGTACAGATTAGGCCTACAGCTACTTACTTAATATCTATCTATACATTGCCTGGTTTATACTTTGCTAAACCACTGCCTAGTTTTGACCTAGGAACATTAGGAAAAAATAAAAAATAATAATAACAAACAACCCATGAAAGAACCAGTTTACTTTAAAATGTATATATTTATAAAACTAGTGGCCTGCTGTACTTGTGGCCTGAGACAGCTTCAGGGAATGAGTGACAGCAGGAAATAAATAGTAAGACAAAGATGTGAGTTTGAGCGTGTGTGTGAGAGAGAATAATTGTATCCTAATTCAGAAAAATATGGCCTTTGTTAGCCATCGTAGCCCAAACCAAAAAGAGACTTCCGGCCTGCGTTAACTCCCAGTTATAGCTTTAGTTGCTGAACTGAGCTGAGACCCAGTGGTTAAATTTTGAAGTGTAATCCTCAGGTTCTTGAATGAATATTGGGATACGTTGGGCCTGGACAAATCCACCCGTTGGAACCTTCATTTCCCAGGAGAAGGAGGTCGCTGAGGAAACGGGACAACCTAGCGGCGAGGTAATCCGTGTTCAAACGCGGCCTTTCGAAGGATGAGCCAGAGGAGCGAAGCTCGAGATTCCACCCAAGTCTTAACACGCCTGGATTTGGCTGTACGCAGCATGTTGTTCAAGGAAGGCATGGGCCGTCGCTTTTAAGATCGACCGGATGTGCGTCTGTGTATTTTCACCACTGAACACCACCGAGCAGATCTCGCAGATGGTGGAGGTGTGCAGCTCATCACCTGTGTCAGGTTTTGCGTTGAATGATTCCAGAGAGCTGTTGATGTTTGGAGAAAAAAAAAAAAGAATCAACTGCCTCCTCTTTTTCGTTGAAACTGCGGCACATGCAGCGAAAATAATATAAAAAATTACAACAGCTAATTAACGGGGTTATCTTACATTAAAATCAGGGGAAGCTGTTATGTAAGAAAACATTGTTGGTAGTCTCTTTGACAGACACTCGTTCTAGGTGTCAATCTTCAAACGTTTGCTCTATGCCATCTAAAACCTGGACACCAAGAACCCTGGGCCGTCTGTCAGATCCCCTGCACGCTGAGTCTGTTCATACACGTTGGTACGCACACAGGGAGGGAGGCTGTGGAAGAGGAGCGACCCCTCTTCAGGGTCTGCTGCATTACTCACCTGGAAGCAATCGATCCCGAAGCACCGGCATCGCTCTCTCACAGGCTCTGATTTTCTTTGTCTCAGGATTCCTGTGGGAAGGGAGTCACATCCCGTGACTGGGACGGGAGGGGGACAAAAAGTCGGCGGGAGCGGGCCGGTCGGGAATCGCAGTGACGCAGTGTTCGTTTTTATACATGCAGTTCAAATATGGATGAACGCCACTTGTCTTCCTTGGAACACGACGTTAGCTTTCCCGTCGGGGATTGACGCTGGGTTTGTGCTGATGGGAGCTGGAAGCCTTTAGGGCTCGCTGTTTCTTCGTGCCTCCTCGTGTCGATTTTGAATGACAACTGTTATTATTAGGTGTAAATAATTAATGCTTTATTTGTGGCGATGTGTTTGTCATCTCACTGTCATCAGCCCGAGGAACAGAGAGGCGACGCACTGGCTCTGTGGCCGGTTTCTCTCTCTTACATGCAATATTGTTTCTGCTGGACAGGAGTGAACATCCGCTCCTGTGTAACACTCCAATACACAAACATGTAGACAATAATGGCCGTGTTTCTATAAAAGCATGACTAGAGGTTTTAAGCCCTAGTTTCTCATTCACCAAGGTATGAGGAAAGTCAGAAAGACAATCTTAAATCTCAGTAATGTTGAAGTCTTGACTCTCAAAGAGTCAAACTGTCGTATGCAACGCGTGTTTCTAAAAGCAATGTTTTGGAGGAGCTGAGGTGAGGACTGATCTCGGCCTAATCCCCAGTAAGTGGCACATGTGTGCGCGAGGGGTTGGCATGAATTTTGGACTATCTGGCCTCTCACATTGCTGCCATTCTCGGAAATCCCAGGCATCACAGTCTGCGTCTGCGGCAGGACTCTGCTCCACTTGGAGGCTGAGCGTTTGAGCATCTCTCGGGCTCTCTGGCCTGTGCCTCACAGTTCTACGCACAGACGAATGGCTCCTTTGTACAGACTGCGAAACCGGCCCGTGGACGCGGTTGCTGACAAAGATAGACTTTAATGATGCTAATTTCTAACGAACAAATGCTCAGACGTCTAATTGCATCCACAGAGCAGTTTAGGTCATAATTATCTTGCTGGGCGGTGGTACAATGATTTCTTTTTTCCAAATGAAAAAAATAGCTGATTGAGGAGTGTCACAGCAAAAAGAATGTGATTTGGTGAAAACACCTGAGGTCTGTAAAAACTCTCTCTCCGTGACAATGACGGCAAACCTCAAATCATGAGCCATGTTTTCCCGTCTCTTATTTTTCCGGGAGGGTTAGGTGTAATTCGTTGTTACCATGGCAACATTGGTCCTAGGCCAGAGTTAATATTGGGGTAAGGTGTGTTAATTTCTTTGGCTCAAAATCAGCCAGACTTTGTTTTCGGTAAGCGGTCTTACTCGGCGCACAATGCAGGTGCAACTTTTCTTCTTATGGCTGCGTGATGTCTGTCTAAAACTTGGTAGCACTCCCAACCGTCAGCCACAGTGTGAGACCTAGCTTTGCTCCAAGCGAATAAGTGGGGCTTTGACTTTCAGAAATGCGCACACACGCCACTGATTACTCCTGCTGTATTATGGGAATAAATTATGTCAGCGCAATCATATGTGTGAACCGATTCTTCCTCATCAAGACATAATGACGTGGATAAAGGGTCACTCTTTAAGACTTTTTCTCCACAACACACATACACAACACACATGACCAAATTAAACCTGTATTTTATGGCAGGCTAACACTGCGGGAGGCCTGCCATGGGCTAAATCACTTATGTGATTACAGCACTTTAATTTCAATTGAGGTGAATATTTTAGGACATTATTCCACTCATTTGTGTGGTGATAATCAAAGATCTCATGATATCTGCAATCAGGTCACCTCTAAATCCCAGAACCCAGCAACAATTGGCGCCCGAACAATGAAGTAATAACTGTATTCAATCAGGTAGCCGATGTCTATCATGTTCCCCGTGGGACTTTTTAACATAGTGTATAACATAAACATGGCAAGTGCACATGATTGTGTGTGTGTGTGTGTGTGTGAGGGTGTGATAGTGAAGACAGATGAGAACAAGTGGGAGCCATTTGGGCCCCCGGGTGCCAAAAATTCATTTGGTGGCCTTTCAGAAGAGGGTCCCTGGCCATGTTGGCGCTAGGAAAACAATTAGCCACAAATGAAGTAGAAAGTTAAATGAAGTAGAAAGGAAATAGAAACTTGATGACCCTGAAATGCAGGCCCTCTGGAGGAACAGACAGACAGACAGACAGACAGATAGAGCTGGACTGGGAGAGAGCTGCTGGATGCTCTGCATGCTGTAGCTCTATGCACACACACGCACACACACTCACACACACACACACACACGCAGGTCCAGGATCATCATTGTTGATGGATTAAAAGTCCAGTTTGAATAAGCTCAGCCAAGAGAGTAATAAGCAGTAGTCCACTGGCTCCACTGTCACTTGTCAGTGTGTGTGTGTGTGTGAAACAGTGCCAGCAGCCCAGTGCAGTGCACTCAGCAAGATGTTAAAGATAATCAGAGGCAATGGCCCTGCATAAACCCCCGCTAACTGGCAAGCATGCTACAATATGTTGCTTAGTGAGGTAAGCTGGCACAGGCTCTCTTTCTTCTACACACACACACACACACAAAGACAACCTGGAACACATAGGCAAAAGTATCTGAAATCTGTCTGACATAGTAAAGCTTTTATATAATTGGAAGCAAATTTATTCAATTCCTTGGTTTTGCTAGTTTGGATAGAAGAGGATGATGATGATGATGTAGCAGAGGTGGAGACGGAGACTGCACTTAGCGGAGGAAATTCCCCGATAGCACTGACAGCAAAGGAAAGTAAAAGTAAAACATAAATGATATCAAATCGATTAACGGACCTCAAAATACGAATACACACAATCAAACAAAATGCCTTCAAATGAAAAAGCCAGTCCAGGTTTGCGCCAAATGTCTTCACAACTAATTTACCACTGCAAGAACAGAACTACGGCAAAGTCTTCAAGCTGGGGAGGTATTCAGAGGCTGTTTGTAATACATTGCACCTCGGATGTGTTTGCCTTGTGTTTCTGCTCGGAGATTTCCTCCACCTGCATCTCACTTGTTACAAGTTGCTCACTGCCTGACTTGTTAACCCTCACCGACAAAGAAAATCCCATCATGTTTTCCATTTTGCGCCCAGTGAGTTTACCGGAGTCCTTACTCTCAGTGACTGCTGCTAGACACTTAGTTTTGTCTGCAGGTGTGTCAGCCTGTTGCCAACCTGGTAGAGTGTGCTTAGGTGAAGCTGTACCCAAAACAACATAAAAGATGTGTCCTTGCCAGTTTATTGAGATTCCAGTGAAATTAAAGCGCATCATAAATTGATCATAGAACACACTGAATCCTGTTTCCATGGCCACAAGTTTTCTACAATTTTCCAACTCATCCACTGGAACAGTTTTGCCCGAGAGGACGCTCCCGCACATCAGCTAGTTAGGAAGTTAGATGGTGCCAGCTGCTGCCGCTTTGCTCCGAGTAGGATCTGCTGTGTTTAGACCAAACCTTTCACCGTATCTGACCTTCAATGTCCCGAAGTTTAAGTACTGCTATAGTCTGTAAAACTGAATGCTTCAGGGTCCTCTCTATTAAATCCCGTCTGACTGCATCCTCTTCAGGCTTAAAGCGTCTTCCATCGGTCCACCTGTACTCTAATGTAACAGGCAGAACTCCGGGTGTTTGATTTGTCCAGACTTGCTAAAAGGAAACTCGGGATCACAGATGAAACAGATCCCTGCTCATGCAGATACTAGAGAAAAGCACCATCACCACTGACCGTCCGTTAACTGCAGTGTGTTTTTGTCACTCTTGGCACTGAGGTTTGCCGTCCACTGCTGGATTTGCGTCACCACGCCCTCTCCTGTCCTCTCCTCCCACTGGGGGCGCACAGCGAGTCGCCAAGACCCGAAACTGACGCCGTCCACTGTGTTTTCGTGCTGAGCGCCAGCGTGAAACTAGTCCCTCGTGTATTATTGACGCAAAAGCTGGGATTCAAAGTGATTATGGCGCAAACTTTTAAACTCGTCGGCGGTGCAGCGATTCGTTCCCATTTCCCATCAGCCTCATGGGTAATGTAGTACTTAGAGCCATCTGTGATACCAAACTGGCAAATCGTGAATCTGAAAAAAAAAATCACAATTACGCGAAAAGAACACGTGAATAACACACACACACACACCAACACACACACACACACACACACAACGTCAAGGGACAACTGGGGACAAACACAGGACAAGAGAAAAGGGAAAAACACAGAAGGGCGCAGGAAAATAGAGGTGTAGGCTTCAATTTTCCTCACTTTCTCACACACAATAATAATAACAACAATAATCAGAATAAACTTAAAATGGCAGTGTTTTACAATTAGTGGTAAAAATGCATGAAACAATAATACAGAGCACATAAATAGATAAAACAGCAACAAATCAAAAAATAATAAAAGATACAGCTGATAAAAACAACAAAATAAGCAACAGCTTATGAAAACACCAGCCTATACAAGTCGTACAGACCTAGTTGACCTAGGCCATTTCATAAAGTACAACAGCAAAACAGTAAAACAGTACATTTACACACACAAACACACACACACAAACACTTACAGTGCTCTTTGAATAATCAAAATTAAAATATACGCTTGTCGGACTAACTGCTTTGTTGTACTTTGTGCTCCCCTGGCCAATGTCTCCATTGCTCTTTAATTTTTCTTTTCCTGTCAGTCCGATACTCTGATAACTGCTCCACTCACAGCTGTGATTAATTCCCACAGCACTAAAAGTGCAAAAATCAGCATAAGCCGCAGTTGAAGTTGTAGCAATGGTGGAGGCAGTGGGGCGGCTGCGTGGCTGAAGTGGTATATAGTTGTTGACTTCCTGTGTGAAAGCCAGCAGTGTCTGACACAGAGATCATGGTGTCCTCTGTGCTGCTGAGCTGCATGAATATATGCATGATTTAGTGCCCCATTATGCCAGAGCAGGTATCATAGCTCCCCAACTGATCCCACACTGTGTGGATATAAGTGCGTGTGCGCCTCTGTGTTTGTGTTTGTGTGTGCTCCCACTGCTACTGTGTCTAGAAAAATGTTATGTCTTTCACCCCGAGGAACCCGAGCACAGTGTATACACATCAACCTGGCCCTTCACATCATGAAAATGTTATGGATGGTGAGGGAATGGCTGTGTGGTTACGGGCTTCATGGTGATCTCAGTCTAATACAAAGCCGCTGCCCGGCCTCAGGTCATGGAGAGGACAGGTTTTGAGGTCCTGGATCAGGTCTGGAACATCCTGTCTCTGTCTGCAACAGGAGGAAGGCAGCTACTGTTGTGTAGTAACAGTTAAAAGGAATGTCTTGTCAACTCCCAGCAGGATTAATATTCACCAGAATCACAAATCTCTTTTTCTCTCTCGTGTTTACTGCCTCACATTTTTAAGTTTTATTTGCTATGATTTTGACTCCCTCACTACAGCAGAGGAGGGTGTTAATCACAGCAATTTAAAAAAAATATTATTAAAATAATCATGAGCAAAAAACAACTGTTTTTTTTTTTCTTTCTGTCAATTAAAATACTATTAAAAAACTTTTAATTTGAAGGTGTAAAATTAGGACGCTGGAACTGAACCAGGCCCTGGTGTGATGTGCGCTAGGATTTATAGCTTTTCAGCCATGTAGCTCTTTTATTTTATTGAATTTTATTTAATTTTGCTCTAACTGTTCAAACTTCATTCCTTGCTAAGAGCTGCAGCGCCAAAACAATGTTAACTAAGGTTTTGCTTTTATTTATAATCGCAACTCTTCCTCTGCTTCTGCCCTGAAGAAGTAGTTGCTCAGGGGGTGGATTACAAACGCTTATCTTTTAAACGCAATGATGGCTGAAGCTTTCGGCGAAGCCAGAAAGTAAACAGCTGTTGATGCTTAATAATGGCCAGAAGTATTTTTGCAGAGCATTGTGACGTCCCAGTGGCGTTGACCTTTGACTGTTCTGACATAAAACGTTGCCGCTTTTTTTCATCACACTCTTCACACGTTTTGCCAAAAACCAACAACCTGATTAACCCCGTACGAAGGTAACATGTCTCACTCCACAAGTCTCACGGTGCAGTAAAAAAAAAAAAAAAAAATGAAAGAAAAAGAAAGTCTATTTTCAAAATAAAATTGCACATTTTAAAGTGGCATTTTATTGTGACCAGCCCAGGGTGCACCTGTGCAGTCATCGCGTTGTGTAATCAGCATCTCGACATGCCACGTCTGTGAGGAGGCAAAGGAGCAACTCTCACGAACACACAGTGAAACACACGTGTGAGCAAAACTTAAGAGAAAGAAGCCTTTTGTGCGCTTTGCAAAATATCTTAGATCTTTGATCCCAACCAAAAACAAAGGTGCATTTAAAGTCTTTTTACCTCAAAAACATGGTTTGAAAAACATTTTCCAACCCTGAATGGTGCCTGTAGATTTTCCTGCACACAGCCCCAACAACCTCCGGCAGTAAACTAGGTCAGCCTGCGCTCCGTGACCCCGAAGAACTTTCTCGTTATATGTTTGAATGCAGGTCCCTGCTAGCCACTGAAGGAGCAGGCCGTCGGTCTGTTGTTGAGAGTGAGAGAGCTTTAGAGAATTTAAGCTCGCTAACACTACCAGCAGCTTAACAAATCATCAGACTGACGTGTTGCTCGTGTGTATTTATGCGCTTCTCTTTCTTTTTCATTCTGTGTATCTATTTTCTGTCTTTATACTTGACGCTTGATACAGAGACCAACAAGTGCTGCTGCTTTTTTTGTATACTGTTTCTCCTTATGTTGGCAAACAAATTACTCTCAGCTTTGCTATATTTAATAGTGCTGAGCCTCATGGCTGTTCCTCTGTCTTCCCCACATCAGATCAATATGTGGAAATACCGCCATCGATCCTGGTACAGAGACTAAACACTGAGAGGCAAAGCAAAACGTCCACTCATGCTTAACTGCACACAGGATTGTGTTTATAATATCGGGACAAGGTGAAGATTCTTGGCTTGTTTCACATGCTCACTTCTGCAGATCGTGTTGTAGCAACAGGATGATCCTCCGGTGTGATCGCAGGACAATCTGAGTAATTTAATGCACAATATGTCTCCATTATTGATCTGCTATGGGAAGATGGGCTGCAGCTGCAAGGCTAATACAAATGCCCATGGCATGTTGTGAACGAGTTTGGCTTTAATATGAGGAAAAAAAAAAAAAAAGAATCTTACCCTTAAATGAACACAAACTAGAGAAAGCAGAGGACCCAAAATGTCTCTTTCGCTCCCCCAGTCATGGTAATGTCAACCTTACATGGGCTAAAGCAAATGCAAATGTATTTATCCAGTAGTGTGTAGTGTATTCAGCCTGTAGGTCGGTGGTTTCGGACCCGTGGGCCGGGGCACATTGGTGGGCTGCAGAGCTGTTTCAAATGGGCCGACATATCTTTTGCAAAACTGGACACTTTTGGTAAAAAGAAAAGAAAAACAGCGAGTATATATTATGTTTTTAAAGGAAATGAGCTTGTGGTCACTGGACCACATCGTGTACTTGCTTTCTAACTGCGGCCGGTGCTGACATGAGTCTACAGACAATTCAACAAAAAAAAACAAAACAAAACAGATCTTTCTCAGACTCTGAATGTTTGATTGCTATCTTATTTTGGCCTCCGTATTTGCTTTGGGGTTAAATCTGAAATTTTTGAGATTTTCAAGTGAGTTGAAAGGATTTGGGAACAAGTCATCTGTGCAAACAGCTGATTAGACCCATGGTACATGTTATTTTTTTAGGTGACCACTAGCCTACTTTGTAGGAGCCTACTGATCTTTTTGAACCCATGTTAAGAAATATGAGCATTTTTAATTACTGTTGTAAGGATGAACAGTCATTTCCAGCACTTTGTTAAATTATTCACACACCCCGCTAAATTCAATAAGGTTTTTATTGACAAATTCTCCGACTTTCAGTGGTTACTAAACCTGATAAGCCTTTACTTTTAGGCTTTTTTTTTTTTACATTTGCTTTCCATCTACCTGACTGCTCAGGACTTTCTCAGGCCACCTCACTTCCATCCCAGACTCCTAAACCCAGCTCTGCCAGAAAACTGTTCCAGGTCTATTATCTGTCTCACTGCCAGGTTGTTTTCAGACGCGTACTGGCGCAGACACTGAGGGGAAATGGTCTCGCACTCGCACCAATATATTCTATTGGCCCGAGAGAAAAGCAAAAATCAAAGCTCTGCCTTGGTTTATCATAATTTGTGTGGTTAGGCAGTAATGCAGGAGAGTGTTTTACTAACATCTGAGATACTATACAATACTAAATACCAAACGTGGCAAATACATGCAGTACTGTGCAAAAGTCTTAGGCCACCCTTAGATTTGTTGTTTTATCAATGCTATAATGACCATATATAATTATTTCTCAGTCTCTTTATTAGAATACAACCAGAAAATACAGCAAATGCGTAGCAGCATAAAAAAAAAAATAAAAAATTCCCCTTACACCTGGCTCAAAACCTAAATGGAATGAAGCCCTAATTAATGTCATTGTTAACACCTATATTTGTGACTATTTGTCAACATTCCTCCTGGAAAGAGCCTGATTCGGGAATGGTTTTATTTTTCAGCACGACAATGATCCCAGGTCATGGACTGGGCTCCACAGAGTCCAGACCTGAATATTATAGAGGCACTATGGGATCACCTGGACAGAGAGAGAAATAAAAGAGCCTAAATCTAAAGAAGAACTCTGGGAAGAGCTGAAATAACCTGGTATAATATACCAGAAGATGACTTTAGAAAACTTCAGGACAGTCTCCCCAAAACAGTTCAATATGAGCTTAGTGCCAAGGGAGGTCAGACTAAATACTGACTTTTGCCTGTAGAAGCCATTTTGTTCTGAAAATTGTGTTTTTGTTTTTTCAAATTTATGTACATATTTCCTGTGTTTTCTGTTTGTATCTTAATAAACAGACCGAAAAATAAATATGGATGGCCATTAAAACAAAAAAGCTCACGGTGGCCTCAGACTTTTGCACAGTAGTGAAAATATATTTTTTTAAGTTATTTTTTATTTTTTATAAGACAGTGGAGAGTGACAGGAACTGGGGCAGATAATAGGGGAATGACATGCAGCAAAGAGTCCAGCCATCCAGGAGCTGAACTGGGGGACTCACCTGCTCAAAGCCTTTGTGACCATGCATCCATTGGCCATCGGGTCTCAAGTACCAAATATCGTTCCGATCATCTTCAAATATGTAAGGTCTGAACCCTTCAGTCACAAACTGTCACAAAACAGCAGATACCTATGAAGGAAGATTCTGCATTGTCAAAATCGACATTACACAATCTCAGCTCTCACTCCTCAGTCAAACTCCTCAGTTGTCATCAACTTTGAACTCATTTCTCCCCTTTGACACATGCACCGCACATATGAACAGTGCGTGACTCTGAGATGCTCTCCCCACAAAGCTGCTTACTACTTACTGTACTGGACATAGGTGGTCGTAGTATGGCGACGTTCCCAATAAATAGCGACCAATCTCAAAGCTGTTCTTAAATTTTAGCCAGGAACACCACTTTATTCCTGAGGATGATGAAAGAAGAGCCACTTTTCATGAGATATTCCCTTCTGGATCATTCATGATTGATTTTACTTTACATTCAATTGGTAGGGCTGAGGACAAAGGGTATTGTAATGCTGCACAGATTGTTAAACCCCTTGATTCACACTTGTGATTTGTGACATCAGGCTACGTAAGTAAAAAATTTGACTTGACTCGTCTTGTAGGTGGTCCAACTCTGTTCGAGACCTGCAATAAATACATACAAAAAACTAAAACCCCAGCAAGAAACACAGCAAGGATTTGAGGCACAGTTAAAGAAAAATAACACACTTTCCAAACTTTCATCTATGATCCATGGCATTCAGTGTATTTTAAATATCAGGTGTCTTCAATGTTTCAGACAGCCAATGCACAAAATTAGATTATCACCTCATCACTCTCCACACAGAAACACCAGGATCAGCACAGGGAGGGAGCGACAACGATAATTTACTCCCAAGGCAACACAGTCTGAGTCTAAATTACATTCTACTGCAAACTGTATAAAGTATGATCCACTCTGAGACTGAAACATATAATATATGAGCAGCAGCAGCAGCTTCTAGGACACTTTCACACACTAGATTCATACTAGACTCAATTTAATCTGTATATAGTATCTGTATATAATATCTCAGTCTATAGCTACATATTCATCTGCATTATAAACACTGTATATGAGATTTATAAGCGCAAATATATCAACTATATTCATGATTAAAGTTAGATTTGCAAGCTTAGAGAATTCTGTTAACCAGCTTTGCCACAAGAAGTTTGTGATAACATGTAATCTCGAAGGAATAAAGTTTTTTTTTTTTTTAAAAAGGTTTCAGGATCCCTAGAAATAATAGTGTCAGCAATAATCCATACACGTTCATTTTCAAACAGCAAAGTATTTTAATGACAAACACTATAAAGAGGACAAAATGTATACATGCCACAGGCTTCAGTGGAAATTTCCAGACACCGTTAGAAACTGGTCCAAACAGGTAAGACCCGGCCCGCGAGCCCAGAGTAAGACATTATTTCTGGGATGATGTAAGGTATTTTTTTTTAGAAAAGTAAAGTGGTGCACAGGCACAAGTTTTCATTTGCGTTCTGGGAAAAACTCTGCTTTATCTCTTGTGAAAGAATCAACTCCATTGCATTAGACTCTGCCCATCTCCAGTGAATTTTTGGACTTTTTGAGTTGATATGGAATTTGGTTCAGACATTTATTTCCCTCTCAGAGTGAATTTGTTGGTGATTCCTTTACTTTTTGTCTAGCGCATCCCCAAAATCGACAGGGCTCGTTACAGTAGTATTGTCATCTGGGAAATACTTTTTGTTTCTTTCATTTATGCCCGTAATAGACACTAAAATGAAGGGAGACAGTGGGTATGCACAGGTTAGAGCCCTAACCACTCAGGTATTGGGTCGCCCAAATTTGAGGCGGCATTTTAATCAACTCCTGCGCTGTACAGCAACAATGGTGCTAATAATGTAGCCTCAAAATGATCATATACACAAATGAACCCTGTCATCAAATGCACAACCAGTCTCCAGTGACTACATTACTTGTAAAACGAAACATTTTACCACAGATTTCATTTGATTTGATGAGGCCGTGTTTGATAGTGAACAGGCTGCAAGTGATTTAGCACAATCGCAGGCTAACCGTTAGCTTCATCCACGTTTCCAGGCAAATGCTACACTCATTTTCGTGAAACTGTAAGCGAATGAATCCACACAAGCAGACAGTTTTGGTTACATTGTGTAATGTGTAAAAAGCCAATTCAAATTCTGAAGTTTGCTTTTACGTATCGACCGAATATTGACGACGGCACATATACGCCACCGGACTCTATGGTCGCTATCAGACATCAGAAACGCTTCACTTAAAACATCATATTTTGACAAATTTACCCATGCACCCCCAGGAGTCACCTGCGGGCCACTGATGGACCACACTCTGAGAAAGGCTGCTCAGATCGCGTCGTCCAATCAGGGTGCAACTACTGTCATGGACGTCCAGGGTCATTATCTTCACGTCATGCTACTGAAATCACGCACCCCTGTGTTTCCACCAGAGAAACTCAGAAGCTTCCAGGACAGCGTCTTGATGCACCGAATGCCACCCGCATATTTCTTTGCACATTGTGGAAGCACGCCGTCACACTGTCAAGACACGCTTGGTCTCTTAATGTACTCACTGTTAAAATCAACCTGGAATTAATTTGATTCCTGGCGCCGAAGCATATTTCAGGAAGAAAGAAGAGCGCCTTTGATCAAAGTGAGAAAAACGCTCTATCTCGGCCAAACAACGGGGACAATATTTCCACAACATATATTTGTTTGAAGAAATGTCACAAAAGAAGAGCTGAGGCTTGGAGGTGGGGACCCACAAGGCCGCTGCCGCTGTTTCTTACTGAGGACTATTGATCTGGACATATGGATGAATGCACTATTGGACCCACCGGCCTAGATGAGTAACATTTGATTTGTCTCAGAAACCCAGCAGAGACTTTTGAATAACACAGTGTGCAGAGTGCAGTTCATTGGCATTTGATTTTATTTAAAAGTCAGATTTTAAGATAAAAACGTCATTGATCGCTGGGAGGACATTCACATCTTACAGAGACAGACCAAAAGAAGAGGGTGTTATGGAGGAGAATTAAAATGAATAAATAAAGGAAAGATTTTCAACATGTAGCGGGTTCTACTGGACGTTTCTTGGTAAAGCCGCACTGGGGGTGTCCGGGTGGGGTAAAGCTAAAGGTGCATACCACACAAATGAAGCTCAGCGTACGTTCAATGAGGAAGATCGTCTTTATTCCATCTCCGTTCACACTTCTCTCATTTTCTCCCTCTCTGTACCCGCTTCCCTGAACGTGTCGGCTGACTTCAAGTGCTCGACAACCGCTCAGATCTCGCCACATCCACCTCCAAGTCTTGATATCCGGCGCAGGCCGAGCTCATCATCACATCTGGAAAGACTCGCATCTCTTCACTTTTGCTCTCTTGTTCTGTTGTCTGTGTCCCCTGATTGAACGGCAATGCTTGAGTTGACCTGTTTAAAACACTGTGACCATAATAAAGACACAGATTGCGGATTGGTCGCTGAGAATAGTATTCAAAACTCATTGTATCACTAATTACTGACATCGCCCTCCTTAATCTGACTCCTCAAATAGTGCTTTTTTTTAAAGGCCAAAGACAGCTTCGTTTTTTTTTATTTTTAATGACCAAACCAAAAGAATTCTTGGTAATATTTAATCTGACCATTATTCTTGATCACTTTAAAAAAGCAAATCCTTTTAACGTCAAACGCCAAAAAGAAAATAAAATGGATACGGCTCAGATCCTTCGCCCGTGGATAAAAATTTGTTTAGTAGGTCCATTGGCAGGCAAGTTAACTAACATATTTCACTTTCACAGCAAGTCACAGTTTTACGTAACTTCACATATCATCCCATAATGAACACATGCTGCAGGTTTTGGCGCTATTTTGTGTTCGTCCCCAGTTTGTCACCCTGCCCTGTTTATGCGTGTCTTCTGCGAGTCTCCGGCTGGGCGTTGCTGACCTCACCTGCGCACCCTGTCTCCGCTCACCATTGATCGCCACAATCCATCCCGCTCTGCAAGATCCCGGCCCTCCTCTCTGGCCCCCATGTGTGAGCCCTTGCCTGGTTTGCCTGTCAGTTCCCAGTCTTACCTTGTTCTCCTGTGCATCGGGTTCATCACGCCCAGCCTCTGTCTGCTCCATATTCTGGTTGGTCCTGTTCCGGTTTCGGCTTCTGTTTCTGTTCTTCAACCCTGAGCACTCGGTGCTATACTACCCGCTGTCTGACTTCGCCTATTTTCTCTCTGTCAGTCTATTGACGGACTTCTGCCTGCACTCCCCCACGCCTGCACAGAAGCTCCAGAAGCCCTGATTTCCCCATCCCCCGTTAATCCGCTTATTCCACCGCCTGTAATTGCGGTGCAAATAAAAATGGTTGAACTTTCTTTTTGAGTCCCCGTGTCTGCATAGTAGGGCTGATGTAAATAAATAGCAGCAATGTTAAAGTTTAACCAGTGACTTCACATATGAGTCGCCTTGTATCATCACATGCAACTGTGCTTAAAGTTTTGTGTAAAAGTGTCGTAAAAGATGGTAAGAACCAGATTTAAGCGTTGGGTGCAGATGCAGAGCACTGTTGTTTCTTGGCTGGAGCATTTTGTAGCAGCATCAGATCTGCCCTCTCCGTTTCCCCTCTCTGGGCGTGTCAGGCAGTCGATACCGGACTCCTCTAAATAGGTTACTGTGAAAGTCGGCAAGGCAGCTCCTCTGCGGGGTCCTCGCCTCTAATCGAAGGCATAAGTGAAGAAATAGTGGTGTTTCGGAGCTCGGGTTTCTGTTTTTGGAAAAGCTCTGTGTTCCCTCAAAAAAAAACCAAAAGCAGTGGGCAAATAACGAAGGTGTCGGTATGGCTGTTTGAATAAATCACTGCATATTCATGCTATTGTGCTTCCAAAGCTCCTCAGTTAGTGTTGGATGTTATGAAAGAGGCCGTGCTTCATGTTGATTGACTTGTTGTTGATCCTTGGTACATGGATGATGTTATTAAACTATATTGGGAGCATTAATCACTGTCTGCACATTCATTTGGCCGTTCATTTATCCAATACTTCCAGTACCACCTTGTGGGATCTCCGACTCGTACTGGTCACATGGGAGCCACAACTGCAGGTCAGAACAAGGTGATTTATTTGCCACTGCTTTGCTGACAATGGGAGCAAAATAATGTGAGTGTGCTCAGTACTTTACCCCCCCGATTCTTTACTGTACTCTGCATTTGTTTCAGCAAAATGGCAAATGGTGGCGGCAGATCACATCTTCTGTCGCCAATTATCATTAATGCCATTAGTAACGCGATGACAGGCCAAAATGAGCATTGGCTGTTGTCGGGTTTGTGTTGCTGCTCAGCCAAAGATCATTTGTATGTGGAAACAGCTCTGTAACAGCCCTGAGCTAATGTTTTCTGTGCTTCCACCAGCTATAACAGTAAGAGGTTTTTCCCTTTATGTGATCATTTATGAGGTTTCTTCATACAGTCCAGCCCGAATATTGCAATAATTATATGACTGTATTCTATGTTTCAACAGCAGCAGTTTGAAGTTTGATTTGTCACGTGCCAACATATATAAGATACAGTAAGCAAAGAAGTGAAATGAGGGTTGGCAGCAGGGCAGAAAAATATATTGCAAAGGTAGAGAAATATCACATAATTCAGTATTAATGAATATGGGCCTTGTTGCAGGAGTCACATTCTTATTTTAATGTTAATTTAATCATATCTGTCACTGAGGACACTTCATCTTTGATTGTTGTTTGCTCTTGAACTCCTTGTCTAAACTTTTTTTTCCTGTTGTACTTTTTGTAATCACTTTCCTTGTGTGTCTCATGTTACTCCACTGTCCTCCCTGTCTTTGCCCTGTTCCCCTCCATTAGTGATTGTCTGCCCGACCCTAATGTGTTTCACCTGTGTTCGATCACCCTTGCTTCCCTTGTGTGCTTAGTGTGCGCTCCCCTCTGCCTTCGTCACTTTTACTCTGTTTGCATTAAATGAAGTCTTTCCGGGATCCTGTGTATCCAGTGTTTTTGTCTTTTCTGTTTTACTCCTGTTGAGTTTCCCTGTTGTCTCATGGTGCTTCCTTTTTTCTTTTTTTTTCTTTTTTTTTTTTTGACTGCATCTTGGATTTTTTTCACATGTAAGTAGGTTTTCTTGCTTAAATAATCTTTTTTTTCCACCAATTCCCTTTTGTCTTGTCTGCATTTGGGTCTAGAAATCTTTGAATGAATCTATATTTTAAGGCGACTGACTAAATAGATTCAGATTATCTTCTTTTATCAACCATTTCCAGGTTGTTTGTGTGTGTACTGGGCAGTGGATCCATTTATGTAAAGAATCAGACTCGGAAGGGACAAAACAATATACAGCTTGGCAGTCTTCAGTAACCCCACTATAGAGCTGTCTGACAGCAGCAGCATTAAACCATATAGACACATGTAAGCCAATAATTTAAAAAATATATAAAAAATACACATTACTAGTAAACTAGTCCAATTCAACAAGTTTTCTTTTGAGGGAAGTATTGACAGGTTTTTGTCTCTCTGTCGTGACGCCAAGGCTGGATTACCATCTAGATAACACTCTGTGATACTACAGATGGTGATGTGAATCAGTTGGTCACAACTTTGGTCCATATTCAACATGTATCAGATGGATAACAATTCATTTTCGTAGCGATATACCAAAATGTGCAGGAAGTGAATCCCACGTGGTGTCAGTTGTCTGGAAAACAGATGGACTCACATTAAGTTTGATTCAAACATTAACGGTCCCCTCAGGACGGATTGTGGTGATTCTCATCTGGTTCCATCATCAGTTGAAAAACTAGAATTGGATTGAATTTGAGTCATTTATGACCAATTGCCAATAAAACTAATCACAATGCTGTACCCTCACATCTGGCATGTTCTCAAGTTAATTAAAAAAAATTATTTAACTTTTATCTGTGTCACATACATTACCTGAATTCGCTTTACAGAGTGGAGTCAAGACCTAACAATATTGCAAAGAGAAACCCAACAGTTCCACTGTGACGGAGCAGTATTGGTGACAGGGGAGAGGAACATGGTGAGTCTCACATGCTAGTTATGATCTGATATACAGGTGTTCAGTTTGTCCTGTGGCGTAATGAGGTCACCCACCATGTCTGTTGGGAATTCATGTCATTGGGGTGATGTCCAGGATATCAAGAACTGATTGAGAGTTAGTCTTCTTATTGGCCAAAAAAAAAAAAAAAGTTTGAGTCGAAGTTTATCTGTTTCGTCAAACCTCGTTACCACCCTACCCGGCCCGGCCCACCGCTAGACCCATCCATGAATTTGCCTGCAGCCTGGCTATTTCTCCCTCACTGAAGGAATGGATGACCTTCTCCAAAGCTTTTGTGTTAACGTACATTGTACTTCTCCAGCCACATCATAAAATACTGAGTGAATCCCAGGCCTCTTGGTGTTTGCTTTTGGCTTTGTCTTTAATCCTATTTTTCCTCTGATGCATTGGTGGTCTGCTGCTGCAGCCACAGTGGCTAATCTGGCTCTGACTAATCTGGTTAGCCTTGTTATTTTAGTCTGTTTGCTAATTAATGATGTTCTATTTACATTCCCCAGGCCACTGGCTTTTGTTTCCAGGTGCTATTTCATATAAGGTAAGTGTGTGTGTGTGTGTGTGTGTGTGTGTGTGTGTGTGTTTCCGTAAAATGATTGGGTTAGAAATGCTTCTAGCCCGTTTTCTGACTGTATGGCAGTGTTTGTTTTTACTACAATCCACAAAGCCTCGCCACTCTTCTCCCAAGTAAATGGTCTCCCAACATTTGCATCCCCACCCCCTCCAACAATATCATCTCACTGCTTTCAGTTATCAGCCTGCAGCGCTCTATTTCAAACGTCAATGAACACAAAGCTGAAAGAGCACACGAGTGCCACGTCTCTCATCAGAAAATCGCAGGCAAATCCTACACAGAAACTGTTTTATTGTCGCAGTTGGGACATCATGCTGTGGCTGCTAACTACACTTTATTACCTGTGAAATGAAAAAATTAATAGGCTGGCGTTGACAGGTGTGGCATAAAGAACGGCTGGACATTACATCCGGCTGGGCCGAACTGCGGTAGGTGAGATTCGGGTTTGTCAGAGCTCCACGTTGTTGTCAGGAAATCATTTCTCTCACTTTCCTACTGTGAACAGAATAAAACAAGTGTCTTTATACTTTGCCACCGAGTCTGTGGGATACTAATTGAGGTTGGCCACTGATGTTACTGGTAAAACAGGAAAGAAAATACTCAAAATGTTAAGCTGTGGATTGAATCAAAACACTTCTAAAGGAAGCTTTATTTGTTTTTTTGGTTTGTACCAAGGCAAAAGGGAAATAACTGTACCTGCTGTTTTTAGGGGCAGTGCAAACATGATGATTGTAGGAGGCAGAGGCAGAGTGCCACAGGGAGAAGCTGCTGCTTTTCTCTTTACCATTAGCATTAAGAGCAAGGGGAAAATGCAGGGAAAGACACAGTCACACTAAGAAGTAAGTGTGTGTGTGTGTGTGGGGACCACGGCCAGCCTCTACAGAGTGTCCACAATGAATTAAACACTCGCATTAAATAAGATACAGCAGTGCTGCAGCAGGCATCCGACCTCACCCCACCACACGGCTGTGACAGGGCGGCCATGACACCCACTGCTCTGGTTGTGGGGGAGCTGTCCAAGGTCCTGATCCGTTCCCGGTGCAGATAATGGCTTCTGCTCGAGCAGCAGCACCCGAGGCTGAAAAATGAAGCCAAACGCCATAAAAGAGAGCTAGTCCCCTTTGACTCCCATGTTAAAATATCCAACTTTACAGCAGAAATAAACATGTTTACAGTTTTGGTGTCAACAGCTAATTTTCTCCTCCATGGCAACTGCACTGGGTTGGATTTTTATATGTTGTAAATGTTATCAAGGCTTAAAGTTCTTTGAGTGACAGGTAGGTGAGAGTATGTTTGCCAGTAACTGGTATCCACCAATGTCTCAGCTACACACACACCCCTCCTCTATTTTTAGCTATTTTTGTGTGTGTTGGTACATTCGTTGAGCAGAGTCAGGAGCTGCCATGGTGGTGACAGTGGAGCAGCTCACTCTGTGTGAAACCTGTGGTTGACGTCACCAAGGCTACGTCCATCTTTAGTCACAGCCTGTGCTTATGCTACCTCAAAGGACCAATGTTTTCATATGTGTACAGTGACCTGCATTGTCATTGCGGTGTTCTTGTTAGCTTAGAATTAGCGTTTCATATCTAAACAGGGGACATATGCTTTTGCTCTGTGGCCACAATGTCTTTACAGTAGGCCAGAATGGACAAACCAAATGCTGCTTTTAGAGCCTTTTGTGTTTTTTATGTTACACCAAGGCCAATGTAGATTCTCCTACATGCATGAAAAGCAAGGGGTGAGGGGAGGAGGGTTTGGTTGGTTGCAATCTGCAATCTCACCCCTAGATGCCACTTAATCCTACAAACTGGAAGACACTACAAGAAACAAGAGAACTGCAGGAACTACAATCCTGAAAAAGATGCAAATGCTAGCGACCTACAACAAGGGAAATTGTTCTGTAAAGATAAATTTGTATTTACATTTGTGTTGTTTTTTTTTTTTTTTTTCTTCTTTTAAATAGGGATCGTGGCACTCACTGTGGATGACGGTGGGTCGAGATAAATGTAATTCATTCACAAAACAATGCTTTGTGTGTTGTCGTGTTGATAAGAGAACATACAATTTGATCTGGGCTCAGATCAAACTGAATTATGGGTCATTATTTTTGACCTGATGTGAATGTGAGCCATCATAAGACAGGTAATTCCAACCCCTTAATTGTTTAAGGGTCCTGCCTCTCATCCCTGAAATGACTGATTTCCAAATCTTTAGTTATAACTACATTTGTGGCCATTTTCTGTCATAGCTTAAAATCTAATGACAAGTTGGCTGTACAACCACAAACCTGCAAGTGCAAACTTTATGAGCAACCCTTGAAGGCAGCATTTCTGTCTACCTAGAAAGAAAAAAAAAAAACAAAAAACAACAACAATATTATTACATTCAAAGACAGACATATTGCCTGGATGTAACTATTGCACTTTGAAGCTACACTTTAAGAGCATCACAGTTGCCTGCCAGAAATGGTAAAATTAGTTTCACAGACTCAGCACTACACAGTATCTGCTGCTCTTAAAGCGGCGGATGACGTAACTGAAGGATCATAAAAACATACTGTGCGACTTTTGGGCTGGCCGAGGCCTTTGCCAAAGCTAATGTCGTGAAAACAGATTGTAAAATGCATCCAGTTAAGTTTGATAACCTGCAAAACACGCAAATGCGAGCGAATGTGCTTATGGCACCCGGTACAGGACAGACCTTCAAAACTTTTAATTCTAAACCACGATATTGAAAACCACCTGAAGTTCATTTTGTTGCTGTCACTGCTTCGCATTCAATGTCAGAAAAAGAAATCTGTGTGTGTGTGTCTGTGTGTGTCTGTGTTTGCCAGCTGCCGTGGAGTGGAGGAGCTGCTGATTGCTGATCAGTGTTAAGCTAATACTAGCCCACAGCGTCACCCTATCTTTAAAGCTGAGTGGGGCCACTGCTGATTGTAATGGAGGAGTCCCGCTCTCAGCACTCTGTTGGCACAAGTGGATCAAAGCCGAGCGCTTCTCAACACAGGAGCACAACTTTACAGAGGACAGAGAAAGGGAGACAGAGCGAGCACTTGCTGAGATTGCCTATGTGCTCTTTCGTTTTACCCTGCAAATCTTCTTCAAGGTAAAAGCGACTTGATTGAGAATCTATATGTATGTCGGGTACCTTGTTAAGCATTTGAACTTAGTTATGCCAACTATAACTCACCTGTTTATTGTGACTCTGTCTTATTAAAGTCCAGAAAAAATCCTGTTAGAGGCAAACAAAATCAATCACTAAAGCAGCGTGACATATTTCGTGATGCCAATATAGAAATTTGGAAGATGATGCAGAGGTAATAGACACAAAATTAAGACTGTGAGTTTGAAGCCAATAAGCTCCTAATGAGCTAAACTGAAATAAATATTACAGAGAATCAAAATTGACTCGAGCTTGTTTGTAACTTACTAATAAGGGGCTAAACTTGACGTCTGAGACTGGCTAATGTCTCACCAGAAATAAAGCACACCAAATATAGCACGGGTTTTAGCTGAATTCACAGCTCACCAAAAAAAATAGGAAAGTGGATATGCACCTCTATTCACTGCTGTTATATGTTGGCACATCATGATGGACAGTTGGACAGTTACCTCAGTATAATATGGTCTTCCAATTTTGGAGTACAGTAGCTCATGCCTCAGGAGTGCAGGCCCACCGAACATAATATGCACATTTACAGTGGAAGCAGAGCAATTTATGCTTCATTATTCATCCATAAGCTTAAGCTGTTGGCTACAAAAAGCTGAGTACTTTCTCTTTTCTTTTTTGCCTCCAGTGTCTGCCAGGGGGCGGAGTCACTATGGTTGTCCGCCTATCACTGTCATTCTAATGAACCTAACCTCAGGGGCACCCGGAGGGAATTTCTTCAGATTCGGCACAAATGTCTACTTGGACTAGGACAAAGCCCAAAGATCAAGGTCACTGTTTTTGCAGTATATATGGATATAATAAAAGAAGTTGAAAACAAAATACAAAACATAAATGCGCACTCAAGTTATGTAACTATTGAGTATCGGCATGTCGACAGGAGTACAGGCTAAGCACTGGGACATGAGCAGAGCCCCTGGAGCCTTGGGGACTTTGAGATCTCCATTCAGGCTCCACCTTGACTTGGACTTGGACTCGATTCAACTTGAACTCTTCTTCTGTGACTTGGTCTCTGTTTCAAACACCGGGACTCGAGACTGGACTCAGTTTTGAGGTCTAGTGATGCAATACAATTAGCACTGGCCTAAGATACGCAACATACGGTCATAATGCAGTGCGTTACATAGCAACATGTAAAATATCCACAGTCAATTAATTTATATGTCAACAAAATCAATAGTGAGTTGCTGTATATCTAATGGCCATTACCGAGACAACAGTGTTTTCAGAGGTACTGCTAACACCACACATCAAAGCAAAATATTAAATGAATTCAGATATTGATTAAAAAAAAAAAATAAAAATCCATGCCCCTCCCCCAATGTTCCTTTTACAGACTGGACATTAATGATAATGTGTTGCTGTGGGTTGTTATGAAGCAAACATCCTCAATTAAATGTGCAAGTTTTAGGAGCTTCTGCTGGTAGAGCATGAGAAGCAACTACTTTGATCCTAATTTACAAAGAGAGTGCAGGTCTCCTAATAGGAAGGAATAAGGCAGGTTGCTGCATTAGAATCATGAAAAAGTTGTCTTGAGAAAACTGCTGAAATAAATTGATTTGCAGAAAAATAAATAAATAAATAAAATGTTTTCACCAAGAAATAAACTTTGGAGTGATGGTTTGTGTTCTTTGATGTGGGATTGTATGAGGTTCTTCTCTATAGTCAGTATATTATCTGAAGAAGTTTTGGATTGGCATGTTCCCAAAAATAATATCACTTTGATTGTATGCTTTATTTCCAATATTTTCCCCACTTAACCGTTGGAACTGCCTTTTCCTTTTGAACAAAATTTTTTCAACCGCTGAATTACCGGACCGCTACACACAAGCACAATGCACGACGAAAACCACACTGTATTACTCCGCAGATCGGCTGATTGAGTCGGACAGAGCTAGGAGGGTGGGCACCTGTGCGTGGGGATCTGATGCTTAAACAGATGAGAAAAAGTAGTTCCAAGGGAAGGCACTGTCAGATAAAAGAGATAGAATTTTTTTTTTTTTTTTTTTTTTGAAAAAGCACAAAAATATTCTCCAGTAAATCCACAATGCTTTTGGAGCCGGAAGTCACAAACAGGGTAGTGAGTTGAGAAACTATTTACACATTGTTGGCTCGGATCTATTAACAACTGAATAATGAGTCCCAGTGGCAATGGGCAGCACTAGCTGGGCACTAATGAACACTCACAGATTAAAACTTTGAAATATCAATAATGTGGGTGTTTCTTGGTCATGCTGTGTCTTTACATCATTATCTTGGATATTAAGACTTGACCCAACCCAAAAAAAAAAAAAAAAAAAAATGGCAGAATCGATGGTGTGGACCAACGTCACCTATAGGTTGGTGAGCTGCTGTTTTGAAGCCTCCAGTTTGCAGTTCAGAGCTGAGGACGAGTGAGGGGTGGATCTGACCTGCTCTGTATCCGAATCCTGATTGATAGCCGTGTGTGATACAGTTTCTCGATCACACGGTAGCTACGCCCATAATTTAAAAAATGAACATCAACTTGTATTGAAGACGTATTGAAATGAGCAACTGAGCCCATAAACTCATTAGGAAAACATTTACTGAAGTGATAAATCAAGTGAGAAGTAGGGACATTTTCACATAGACTTCAAAACAATCTGTGCAGTCGCCCCATGATGGTCATTAGATAGAATGAAGGTTTAAGACTCCTCAGCATTGACTACGCTTTTCAGCCCTGGAGTCAGTGTCCACTTTTATATAAAGTCTGAGTCACCCTGATTTCAAATTGTAAATATATTTGATGCTTCGAACTTGAAAATGTGAAAGACACAGTAAAGGAATATTGACCAGAAAGCCACAATATCACATCTTTAATTATGTCTTCAACCAAAAGAAGGCAAATTAGAGAACATTTTTGTCACAGTCATCAGTTGTGTTGCTTAGCTCTGATATGACAAAAATTAGGAGTCTTCTTTCTCTTGTAAGATGTACTTGGTGAGAACCGGCTTTGTGGTGTGATGGCAAGACAAAAGATCCTCCCTTTCAATGCCAAGTAGCCAGACACGTGTCTTTCCTCTCCTCTCCTCTCCCCTCCTCTCCTCTCCATCCTCCACCAGAAGCTCTCGCTGCAGAGTGTTTTGGCCTTGAACCTGTGGGCTAAAAGCTACACAAAGCTCCACTCCACTGCTGCCAGGTGGGTGGGGGAAGTCTCTGAAAGAGGAACGCGGAGAAAGGCTTTGATGTGAGTGCAGTCACTGTTTCCATTACACTTTATTCCAGTTTGATTTTATCACTACGCCGATTTGTGAAAAAAATAAACACTTTTGTTCTGATTCTTTTTTTTTTCCACTGTTTTTTTTTTTTTTTTATGCAAAAACTGAAGGCAGAAAAAGAGGTGGATAGACACTGACCTAATGATCTCAGATCAAACTCAGCTCCTGTGTCCTTGGCTGAGTGGAAGTGACTTTTCTCCTGTTTTCAGCTAGTGGAGATTATCGTTAGTATCTTTCTGAATTGATATTCACTCACAAATTATGTTTGCTTTTCTTCATTTTTATTTATTAAGAGAAAAAACACGCCAACCCAAGTGCAGAGTTTCTATTGTGCAGCATTCTGCAAACATTAAGGCACTAAAAGCGAAGTGAGGGGGCGCCAACTGGTAGAGCGCATGCAACAAAGGTTTAGTCCTACCAGCAGCGGTCCAGTTCCGAATCGTGGCCCTTTTGCTGCATGTCGTTGCCCCTCCCTCTCTATCAAAATAAAGGCAATAACTAACAGTAAAAATGAGGTGAAGATGCCTTCAAATGCACATATTTGCTTTGTGACTGATTGATCAAAATGAATCGTATTTAACAATATTTGCCACACGTTTGCACATCATATAACACTGTGCATTTACAAATGTAAACCTAAGGTGTGCGGCGCCGCGTATCCATCAGTGCATCTGCCCCTGCAGAGTTCACGCTTAATGCTGTTGTTGCTCTTTACGGGTGCACCGCAGGGTCACGGGGGCGGCTGGAGCCAATCCCAGCTGACATACAAACACAACCATTCGAGCTCACAAATGTTGGGCCACAGCAAGAGCAGAAGATGAGATACCTGGCGATCTTTCGCCTGCAATGGCTTTGGCCACATAAACCGTGTGAGGCTCTCTGTCCTTCCCGCTGATTCCGCATCAGAAATTTACGACTTCAGTGGCTCAGCAGGGTCCGAATCGTCCTTTCAAGCGACTCACTTGTTCCATTCATAGGCGCCAAAGGGCCGAGCAAGAGTGACTTACGGATCGGATCATAGATGACAGCCAGCGCGCAATTGTCCATAGCCCCTGTGTTGCATGGTCTTCTGCATAAGATGGGCAAGGGTCAACTTTTTAGCTGGATCCTTCTCCACTTCCTCAACAGAATGGTTCTATTCACCATTCACCACATTGCCAACCATCTAAAATAAAGAAAACTGCGAATATAAAATGTTCGGAAATACCCTCTAACCCCAACTTGTATTGAAATAATACAGTTGCGTAGATTCAGTTCAACAATCATTGATCAGACCTATTGACCTATAATCAAACAGTCTGCATCGTATCTATCGTAATGGTGGCAGGTGACAGTGACTGAGTGTCTCATTTGAGCACACGCACGCACAGACACACACATACACACACACACACACACACCAGCATGCCGACAACAGAGTTATCTACGCAGACCAGGCAGCAGCGGCAGAGAACTCCTTCTATCTGCACACGGAGGCCTGGTGGCTCAGTTGGCAGCTGCCCGCCGATCTCCGACTCTCCTTCAAGGCGGCTGAAACTCTAGTGTGTTTGATGTCGACCAAAAACAAGATGCAGGTGTTTATGGATGAAACATTTATATTCGCTCTGCCGACTTCACTCACTCCTCTTCTAAATTTGAAGCCTGTATCTCCAGGGAGAGTCCTGTTTCACATAAACAGACAGGTGACAAATTAAAGGAAATACCTGAATAAATGAGTGGTCTCTTTGTGTTACCAGAGCTCATTAAAGGTACCTTTTCTTTTCTTTTTTTTTTTTTTACAGTTAAGTCTACTTCTCTTCAACACACAAGAATCAAATCTAAAGCCATCTGGATCGAAAAACACGTGTTGTTTTTAGTGCCCGGTGTGCCTGGATTCAGGGTAGTTTGGGGGGGGGGGGGTTGTGCTGGGACAATCACAGCCAATCACTTTCACTGCTTTCGTCAAATGAAACTCATGTCATGACTCACAGTTCAGGAATCCTGTGGAGAACTGATGCTCTCAATCTGTAGACAAAAATAAACATGACACTGGTAATGATCCACATAGTAATTAGTTAGATTAGAAACATCACTATGAAGTTCAACTTTAAGTGACTAATTTCAGAAAGCACTGCATTATTAACGTTTTAGTGCAAACAGTTTTTCACCCTCTTAAAACCACAGGAGCATTCACACTTAATCCAAATATTACATTATCTTTCGAGAGTTCTTGCCCCATGATGTTTTTTTTTATTCTTAAAATAGAGAATCAACGCTTTCTAACAAGCCCTAACTTGCGTGTTTATCGATCCATTCTCATCCTCCATCTTTGCTAGTGACGTCTAGAGTCACGTCTCTACATCGGACGCTTGTAGAGCCAAAGTCAGTGGGATCAATCCTGTATTTTTCTGATCTCAGAGTGAGGAGAAGTTGCTCTGAGTTTATTGTAGTGACAGAATAAAGACAGAGAGACATGGGCAATGAGATATTTAGAGTATTAGAGGCTTTGGAGCTGATTTTTCATGATTACTGCTCAAAAAAACAAAAAAGATAGAAACTTCAAATCAGCTCTAGAACAACACAAACATGTGTGTGACTGTCTGTGCTGAAGTTTTCTTTTTTTTCTTTTCTTTTTTATTATGGTTTACAGTGTTTTTATTTATAAAATAAGGAAAAATGTAATTTATTCAACAACATATAATTAGTTGAGGTTGTACTGATTCTGAGTATGCGCAGCAAATTACAGCCCTATAAAGACAAAGAAAAAGGGATGAAAGTGGTTAAAGTAAGTTTTCTTTGCCACCGAATGTGGTTTCTGGCCTGAAGCGGGTGGTGGTGATTGTCATTTGAAAAGAGCTTTGGCCACTGGCGGGTGTGCAAGTCAAGAGGTTACAATACATCCTCCGAGCAGTGCTACATCTTCGGGGCAGACCGGACGCTGCAGTGAGTTGCTAGTGGAGCGTGACAAGACAGCACGGGGCTAGCAGATTAGCACGCCAACTTCAGTGCAAGAAAAGACGTAATCGAAAAACAAGAGTTAGCGTCGTAACAAGGAAACAGCTGCTAATGCTAGCTATGCGACAACAGAATAATCTCTTGACGTTCGGTAGAAACGCATAGTGATTCGTGGGATAATTAATCAAATCGACAGGCCATGAGGTGCACATACGCACACCGCTGTCTCTTGTAATTTTGCACCGATCTGGTGCTTGTCGTGCACAATTCAGTCAGTGGATCTTTAAAGTGGCCGTATTGAACTTGTGATGCATTTGATATCTAGTGAAAAATAATGAGATTGAGATAAACTGGATTGAACCCCAGCTCATACCAAGAGTAGTTCAAATACAGTTCTCAGCCTCTGTGGGAGTTTTTATCTGCACAATGTACAATCCCTGGCCTCATAGTACCACCATCACTTACTACACACATGTGCGCACACACAAATTGTGTAGTACTACTTAAACAGCATCGCCCTCAGCCCTCCTCTTTCCTTTAAGTGCTGACTAGAAATCCAAGCAATGATAGTTGAGTTTCAGTGTATTGATTGTACCTAACAGATTTATCCACATGCAGAGGGCGTGAAAAAGAGCAATCATAGGCGCGCGCACACACACACACACACACACACACACACTGACCAGAAATAGCACAATAGACATAGCAGTGGAGCTCAGAATGTGTTGTGCTGTAACCCTGGAGCTATGGCCTAATTGTTGTCCAGGTCAGGATGGATCCTACCCAGGTCAGCAACACCATTTACAGAAAGCTTTGTGCTGGATGAAATGCTCTGGAGTGTCCAGCTGCACAGTATCACAGAAAATAAATATTAATCACTGAAATTACAGGATTAGAACAGACTTGGCACGTAGCCTGTGTACGGCACTCACAGTCCAGTACATAATCAATGTTGTTACGCACATAGGAAAACAGACTTGAAGGCTAAACACATACTTCAGTTCACGGCAACTGTGCTTCCAGAAGACAGTTGTATTGATTAAAATTGAAGCACATCTCTAGTCTCAGGCCAGAAACATCACATGGTTGCTGTAGAACGTCTTCAGGCAGTCTGATGTCTGCACCAAAGTGTGCGGTCTGGTGCGAGGACCAAAGTGTTTGGTCATAAACCTTTTCGATTGTCCATGAAAAGGGGAAAGTGAAGTTTTGTTATTTATGATAGTAGCTACGCGATTAACAAGACTGTTTTAACAAAGAGCACAGCAAATATATCGCTTGCTATTTGCCGCGACATCGGCTCTGGACGGGAAATTGAAGGCTGTGTCAGCCTGAAATTTGCAAAGATACTTACCCCGTGTGTCACGCTCGCAGATGCATGCAACATGCTAACATGCACGCGATGACATTGCAAAAATGTACTTGCAGCTTGTTAGCAGATCAACATAGCACTTACCACAAAGCTACAGCTGAGGCTAATGGAGCATTAGTTTTACAGGTATTTGGTCATAAACCAAATATTTAGGAAACACAATGTTTTGACATCATGATTTCAGAAGAGGGAAAAGTTAAGACAATGAATCTATAAAGGAAAAATTAATGTCTGAACCCAATTTGTTCCGT
Source organism: Rachycentron canadum (assembly GCA_038496675.1). Classification (NCBI taxonomy): domain Eukaryota; kingdom Metazoa; phylum Chordata; class Actinopteri; order Carangiformes; family Rachycentridae; genus Rachycentron; species Rachycentron canadum. The sequence continues at coordinate 4,626,585 of CM076667.1, forward strand.
TTTTAGCCATGTCGGTAGCATGGAAGTCCCTTTTTGTGGAAACTGGGCACCTGTTTTATGGGTATTGGGTAGTGGGTCTATGACATTTCACAGGCAGAATCAAGCATGATCAATTTCAGGTCACAGCTGGAAAAAAAAAATGCAAAAGAAGCAGTCGGTGGTGACCTCACTGGTTATTCAGTACAGCGTCTTCTAAACGGTCAATGCCAGAATGGGAAACACAGCGAGTAATTGGGTTAGGGGATAAATGTTGAATCATACAACTTATTTCCTCACTAAATTATAGCAGGGAAGTTATGCATGAGCATTGGCTGCGTAGAATTTACTTTGCCTCTGTTTGAGAATGAAACACAATCTGAAAGAACACACTGGCTCACTGCCCTTCCTGTCAAAAGCTGTTTCTGTGAAAGGACGACAGAGAGAGTCGGGGTGGAAAAAAAACTAAAAACACTCAAAAGTAATCCCACTTTCGCTTTCATTAGGTACATTAATTAGAACAGCACTTGAGTTTTAATTTTTGGTGTCGAATCTTTTTTTTTTTTTTTTTTTTTTTTTTTTTAAATAATATCCTGCAGCTGCATACATCAGATGTGGGAATGAATCCAAGGCTGCCTGCCAGAAAAGGGAAAACTTACTTGGACGATAAAGTGAGGAATATGCTGCAATCTATTTAGACCTGTTTAACTGAGTGAAGCTATGCGTCTGAGTGGATGATATCTTTGGGAAAGCAGATGACATTGTTCTAAATGAAGGCTGCTGTCGGAAATGCTGTTATACACGTTGTGGAATTACTTCCTCAGATGCCCGTGTGCAGCATCGGGGTCAGACGTGGAAATAAATACATGACGCCATTCCCCACCCCAACCAAAAGTGGAAATGGATAACCCACACCCCTCCCTAAACAAATGGGGAAATGGATAAGTGACACTATTCCTGGAACAAACACAGTCAGAGAGGATTGAAACACCACCCAGAGACACTCTGGGCCAAAGACTGTGGTTTCATTATTGTCCCACAGCCATGCTGATTTTTTCTGATTTCACACTATAGATGGTCTCTCATATTGAGTGGAAATTTAGTTTTAGAGCCAGAACAAAATGCATAAGTGAAACATGAACACTTCCAGTACAAGTAGAAATGTAATCTAACAAGTCTATATTTAACAATTTAACAAACCTAAATACAGAATAGGTCAAAAAAAAACTGCCAGGGAACAGCATGAAATCAATAGCAATTGCATTGTGTCTCACCCTGCTGACATTCTGGGGTGCATACATGTGAGCACTCGTAAATATGTACAATTCGACACGAGGAGCTGCTTCTAAAATCATTATTCCATAGAGCTATTAAACCCTTCTTCTTTGAGGACGGATATACAGACATAGTCCCTGTGCCTATTTCACATCCACTGTGGATCTTTGTTGCATGTGACCTTCATGTTTCCATTACAACACAGGCATTTACACATTTGGTTTCGAGTTTGACAGCAGAGAGATAGTTTTCCTATTCTGGCTGGTCTTAATGTTCATGTCTGATCCAATGGCCTGTGCAGCTGTGTGGTCGGCTTTCCATCTGCAAGATCTACAAGAAGAAGAAGTGCGTTGGTTCACACTGTAGCTGGTGAACCAGGCTACATTAGCAATGCACATTACTGCAGTTACCTATTATTTCCTGAGGTGTGCATCCAAATTCACAATAACCTAAATGGTGTATCAATGCAACTTCTTCTATTCATAGAGTGACCATTAGTATATTCAATAGATAGATACTTAATTTATCCCAAGGGAAATTAAGGCATTAAGACTAATGGTTAGAAGAACAATTTACAGTATTAGTTTTCTGAGATTCTCATTCATATCTGATTAAAATTGAAACAAAACTATCTTTGACTGAATCAAATCAAACTGAATCACTAATCACATTAATCAGAATTTAATCGATTTGGGAAATCAGTGCCAACACGCAGCCCTAATGATGATTATGTGATTGAGGAGATCACTGCAGAAAGCTGCCTCTTATTTACATATTGGCTATATACTGTTGGTCTAGGAATTACAGTGATGTGTACTTTTCCCCTCACTATAGGTCACTGTGGATGTGAGTGCCATCTTAAAGTAGTAAAATGTAAATGTAACATCAACTGAGGGCATGTTGAAGGGCAGCTGCTGTGATTATGTGGCTGTATGGAAACAGTGGAAGCCATTTGTGACTAAAAATGCCATTTAGTCCCCATGAGCTTCATTGATGTCAGTGAATCCAGTGACTCCATGAGGTTACGGTATGTCAGACCTTTTTTAAATTGTAAAGATACTGATTCACATGACCAAGTTGTAAATGTTAGGGGCTCCATTTTGAACCATCCAAAGTGCATGGCACAAGTGCATTTGGGGTCCTTTTAAAGGAGCCATTTACTCTTTTAGTGGTGGAAAGTAAATGGTTGTGCCAGGCGCATGGTTCGGAAAGGTTGTACTTAGTCTCTCAATTTATATTCAGTTTCTTTTCTTTCTTTTTTCTTTTTTAAAAAGTGGAACTGCGAGGTGGGATCCAATTATTGGGGTATCATGCTGCTCAGCCTTCTCTGGAAAGGTTTATGCCAGAGTGGTGGAAAGGAATCTCCGATCCATTTGTCAAACCCCAAATCAAGATTCAGACCTGGGCCTGAAAAAAAACAGGACAATTCTTTACCCTTGTAAGGTTGCAGGAGGGGTGTAAGAGTTTGCTCATCCAGTCCGTGTGGACTTTGAGAAGGCTTACGACCGTTTTTCTTCAGGAAGCTCTTAACACCATTACGAGCCACACAGTCCTTCCATTGATGGAGTGAGAGGTGTATTTTTGGTAGGAAAGAGAGAGAAATGATGTTGCTACTCTGCAACAGATGAGGTGGTTCGGGCATCTTATCAGTATTCCCCCTGTGCGCCTCCCATTGGAGCTTTTCCAGGTATGTCCAACAGGTGGGAGGCCCGCCTGGGACATGCTGGAAGGACTATCTATCTCCTCTACCCTGAAAGCACCTCAGGGTCCCCCAGGAGGAAACTGCTGCCTCTGTGGATGGTTGGATGGATGAATGGATGGATGGCGCTGCCCTATGCTAGCAATTGTCGAGGTTCTCTACAGTCCTCTTGGAATATTAGTATTATTCTGCTTGAACCAGTAAATTTATCACATATGTTATGTTGAGCTGCATCTCTTGGACTATCAAAGTTATCCATCTGTCTGTTAAGCCCTTAATGCAACCACACTGAATGCACACTCCTCAACTCCTTGTTGATGATTAACTCATTGGTCTGTAGTACCACTGACCCAATCACTTCATCAAACATACAGAGACAAGAGGGAATAGAAATAACAGAAGAAGTGGAGCCCATTTCGTATATGCAGTGCCTTATGTTAATATATTGACAACTTAACACTTAACACAAAATGTCTGAATAAGAAGTCTTGTTACTTTTACATAAAAACTCTGGATGGCAATCTGACCAGAAGGTGGAAATGTCTTGTGTTCAGCCTGAAGGAAAGCCTTACACATCGACAGTGAAATGTGCCATAAAAGAGAAGTCTGCCCATTTTCACAAGCAGATGTCTTTCTGTAATCCTCAGGGAGTACGTCTGGGTCAATATGTTTGCTTTTCATTCTAACGAACTGTCAGTGGAGGACTGGAGCTAATGGTGTCTCTACATAGAAAGCATCTTAGTGATGTACTCAGTTGTCTGTTTCACACAAGCCCAACAGAACAGATACACCTCTACTGTAATTATTTCGATAGGTAGCATGTAATGGGTCACATTTTACTTCCGCTACTCACGTGCACTTTTAGTCCCCTGCACATAGCTAGTGTGAACGTGTTGGGCTTTGTGTGCTGCCAGAATACCAGATGATTTGCACTCAATAATGTGCTTAAAGACATCTTGCGTAGACATAGACAGGGAACTGAAGCTGCTGTGCTGATCTACTAACATAACTGACACCTTAAAACCACCGTGGAACACATTACGAAAGCTGTGAGGATCATCTGTATCACTCTCCCATCCCTGGATGAAATCTAATACACGAGCTGTGTCTGCGGGGTCAGGAGCCACAACAAAGCACTCTTCACATACATAGTTCCTTCCTAAAATGGTGGCTCAACAGACTGCAGAACCTCTCTAGGCCCTTATTTAGCCCATCCACACTACAGGCTTTGCGTGTTGCATCCAAACATCCAGACCTAGCACTACCTGCTGCGATATTCAATCATATCATTCATGCACTATTATGTATCCATTCTGCATTTGTTGCACATCAACTTCCCCATAAATTGCCTTGTTTTATGTCCACATTGCCTTAAATTTTAATACGTCTGTTTTTACCAATAAATCATTTAATGTGCTCCATGCAGAGAACAGGATAGTGTGATCTATGCTGAAATGATAAGTAACATTCCTTGACTCTACTGTGAAATCCTATTGAAAGCCGCAGGCTGAATTGTGAAGTGTTGCCAAAATTGTTGTTTGTTTTAACCGTAGAGTAGATGGAAATAACCCCTGTGATGTCACCCATAGGTTTTTTGAGGAGTGGTTTTGAAGCTCAGAGTGGGCTGCTTCACCATTGTCATCTTGGCGGCGTCGGAGTCCACCTAACTCCCAGCCAATCAAAAAACAGGTGAAGAGGAGGGGCACGTGTGCCCCAGAATTTTACAAAGAGTTTTGTCTGGACCTGCTCTATGTGTAAAGCGCCTTGAGGTACCTTGATTTGTGATTTGTTGCTATATAAATAAAATAAATTTGAATTTGAATTTAGATGTAGCCACTTGGGTCTGACAAATCAAAGTGGAGCTATCGCGTGGGCTTAGCACATTATCATTTCATTATCCAACCCTGGCTGTGATGGTTTTACTCAGGGCTGGATGCCTGGGTCCAGGATCAGAGGCTATCTGGCCAGGGGGTACAGTGACCACTGCCAAGGGGGCACACTGTTACAATCAACATGCATATTTTTTATACATGTGGTTTGCACTTATCATTAAAATTCTTATGTTCTTATTTTGTTTGCATTCGCCTGCAGGAATCACTTTTTATCGCTGTGAGTCTTTTTATCGCTGTGTGAGTCTTTTTATCGCTGTGTGAGTCTTTTTATCACTGTGTGAATATTATCACTGTATATATGTAGACTTGCAATAATGCAATGACTGTGAACTTGAACATGCTTGAACACAACAAAACTACTATACATACATAGAACCCAACAACTTCCCAACCTAACCCACAATGATGCCTCTTCAAGACATTATGCATCTACACAACTACACTGCAACAGCAAACAATTTTTGTGAGAAACATCCAGCCCTGGTTTCACTGTGGTGTCAGAGTATTTAATTAAATTTTGTCATGATGATACAGGGAAGGGGAGACTTTTTGGGATCACAAAATCTGATAATAACAAAAAAAAAAAAAAAAAAATCCAAAAAGTTATTGGCAATGGTTTCAAAAAACAGTCTTAAGCTGAATTTCAGGCTGATGATAGAACACTATCATTCATATTCCTCACAGAGACATCCACATCTGGTGGCCCTTCTCATCCCTCCAATTTATTAGACCCTGGGGAGTCAACTTGGACAGCAGGGGCTCTTGTTAGAGATCATATTTTTAATCTCCTCACATGAAATGATTGTCCCCCTCATTCAACATTATGGATGAGATCCCATTAAGGAGCGTGCCAGGTTTATGTGTCACCAATGAAGCAATATGAAAGGAGCCAGGCAAGGAACAAATGCTCCACTCCATCACCGCCAGATAAAAGTAAATGGCTCATGTCTCTAATAGTTGGCCTACTTTAAGACAGATTGCTTGTTAAATGATTTGCATGTTGGAAAGAGCAAGAAAGGGACAGAGACATTTAGTCATCTGACGACATAAAAAAAATAAAAAATAAAATAAATAAAAAATCTGTGCGGCAGAAATGATTTGTCCCGAGGTCCTCTCTTTAGCCCTCAATGGGCTAACTTGTGGTGACAACCTTGTGGTTATCTTGTCAGTACAGTTATAACACAGTGACATGTTTGGGATTTGTAGACAATTTTAATTGATAGTTTGCCGTCCTTTTGGCAGGGCACCATATGCTCTCTATAGGATTTCAGCAGTAATGGATATTGATAGCCAGGCTGGCTGCTTTCACTGTGATGATTTAAAACTATTCTTCGACCTTTACTTTCCTCTGAGAACAAATATCTTCTTTAGTCATCTGTCTATTTTATTTGGCCACCTAATGCACAAATTGGAAGTGAACATAGGTTTCAATATAAAGAGGAACAAATACAAATTTGGGGGGGGGGGGGGGGTGAGGCTGTGATTGGCTTGGAGAAAGCCTGATCGTGGGCTTGAAGTGCTATAGGACAATCAGATTGTTTTTAAGACAGAAATACTACAGAGAGGCTGCAAAATGCCTCAGAGTACAAAAACAATTCCAGGTGTATGCAGCAGCGTCGGATAATGCTCTGTAGATAATGAGGTGTGAAAACATTTCTTATTTGAAAACAGTCCTAGATGCTCATTCTGTCTATAGCTCACACGTGGAGTCTACAAGTCCGCACATAAGGTGCCATCTTTTCCATTAGTTATCCTGCAGGGAAAAAAAAGTCTCTGCTCTTAGTTTTTCTTTTTCTGTTGTTTTTTTTTTTTTTTTTCTCTGAAGAGTTTTCCATTTCAGAGCTTTTTTTTTTTTCTCTTGTGTACATCTTTAATTGAACAGTGCAAACATCCCCTAGGTTGCTAAAACTGCCAAATTCGCAACAAATAAATGATTACAAGGGGCAGGACGACCAGCTCGGACTTTCTGACCTCATTGTTCACTCTGGCTGCTGACAAAAGCTGTCTGATGGGAAACATGAGCGGATCTACGTCCGATGCCTTGGGGCTTGTTGTTTCTGAAAATGGTGATGTTGATTCTCTACGAGGACGTGACCAGGGAGTTATTGGACTTGATTTGGAATTTGTAAAATCTGACTTGCTTTTTTTTTTTTTTTTTACCTTTTCCCTCAGAACGACTGCTCTCAGTCATCTGTCCATGTTGTTTGGCTTTTTCATTTTCAAATTGAAGTTGTCACTGGCTGTTAAGTGAAAATGGCATCTTTTCCATTAATTATGCAGAATTTTTTATTTTATTTTGCAAGTGAAGGCCTTTCGAGGTTTCCACATCATGGCCTCTTTCATTGAAATCCAATCTTCTCTGCTTTAGTGTGAATCTGCCATTCCACTGTGCTGTCCATTGGGGGAGCTGTGGAGAAAATGCTGACTTTCTCTGAAGGGTAAAAGCAGGTAACTGCTGAATGCAAAAACATGGCCTGTGTGTGAGTGCGTGCGTATGTGTGTGTGTGTGTGTGTGTGTGTGTGTCTTATTCAGTATCCAGTTAGATAACGAGCAAGCAGCTGACTCGCCCCTTATCAGTGTGTTACCTCAGTATAATTACAAGACACTGATCAACCTGGTTATTGATTCTCTGTGCCTGATCAAATGTCAGGAGATGGAGGAGGTTGGAGGAGGAGGAGAAGGCAGAGCAGCAGGATCATATGGAAGCTGTTCATTTGCATATTTTCTGTTTTGCAGGTCTGTCTCCTGCACAACAAAGATAATCAAAAGCTAAGTATGACTAGAAAACACTTTTATCACATCTGACCCGCAGCATCAGGAGACAACACAACAAGCTGTGAATGAAGCTGCTGTAAATATGTGAAAATCATATTTGTACATTATAAAGCATTGCATGAATATATCATTCGATATAATTTGTTGAACTATATTGAACTTCCCTATTAATTTTATTTCCCAACATGAAGGTCAAAATGCTTTTTCAAAGCCTTCACCACGCTCACAAGAATAAAGGTCTCCAGAGGGATGCTGATTTAGTGGGATTAGCTTGTTCCCTATCGGATCGGTTTGGTCTTTGTTTTTGAGACATGTTGGTCTTTTCATTTTTGGTTAGCTAGATAAAATCTGGCCAATGGTTAATGCAGGCCCAAGATATTTTCTCATTTTATCTATATTTATATATTATAGAATATATATAAAAAATAAGTTTTTCTATCTGTTTATGTTGCTACCAAAAAGCTAAAAGTTTGGTTTTGTGTTTTCTGGCATGAGACATTGGTTGATCATGACCTGGGTCTTAGGACTTCAATCCCAACACTTGAGACTCATTTGTGACTTGTTTTCTTTTTTTTTTTTTTTTTTATCCAGTGCATAGTATGTGTTAGCTATGTTCTAACTTTTCAATTTTTCTGCATTCTAATATTATCAATACCTTTTTTTGTGGAAGCTACATGACACAGGGCACATTTTTTAGGAGTCGCTGATCACCTGTCTTAACCCTTGTATCCTCCAGTGTGCTCCACTTTCCTGTTGTTCTGTGTTTGAACCTCTCAGTGGTAAAAAACGGCCAATTCTTCTCTTTGACGCTCTTCATGACCTGTTTGCCTTACCTGCCATCCTATCCACCCCTGTTCCTGCCATGTCCAGCCTGGTTTTCTTTGTTGAACTGTGGATCTGAACTCATCCATCTCGGTCTTCTCGGACAAGATTCTCGACTCACCTTCTCCGCCAGTCTGCAGCCAGCTACATCCAGTCTGTTTAATTAACTGTTTAATAATCTATTTAGTGCATCTGGCATTGTGAGCTCAGCTGTTTAACTGAGAACCTTCACGATATGTCCACATGTCCACAAGGGTCCCCTTTGAGCTGCATGCAGGGACCCTGGACACCCAAGATGTGGTACGGACTGTTCACGCACAAAGTACACCAACTGCTCATGATGCTAATAACAAAACTGAGTCTTTGTGGTTGTGTGGGGGGATCCAGATTGATTGATTTGCCCACATTGACACATTGATGATTCTTCATTTAAACAATACAAAGAGCCAAATGCCATCAGACTCATGCTCATTAAATCAATCCAAAAATATTGATATTAGTTAGTTAATCTTAGCACCTCCAGCTCCCACGTCCCAAAATCGAAAACAGCTTTTTGATTACATAAATGAAATATGGTCTATTGTTAATGCAAAATCAAGACATTTATTTTATGACAAGATATATCAATAAATATGCCAGGCATGCTTTCTTTAACCTTTTACATCTGTTTAAAAAAAGCCAGTTGCCAACAAATGGCTAAAAGAGACTACAGACCACAGTTGTCAGGGATTTTAATTGTCATCAGACCGAACATGAAAACGGATCAACTTACCAGTCCACCTTTACAGCCTCATTGTGTTTTCCAAATTTGGAAGAGGAAAGGTCTTTTACTACTAATCAACTACTTACTTTGCTGAAATTTCCCAACTGTGGAACAAATAATTTGAATTTGTAGAAGACGTAAGCACATTAACTCAAACTTCATGTTAGAAACTTAGGGGTGGTGACATTGAACATTGACTTTACTTTTGTTAATTTGTGAAGATTATCCCAATGAACAATACATGTAACCATCATAAGCTTTTGTTTGTCACTGCATCCAAAAAGCCAAGTTAAAATGCCATTGACCTATGGAGCGATGCTAACATTCAGGTTAGCCTACATCATAATAATACATAATACATCATCCCTGCACTCTATTCTTCATGTTGAGCGGTCGCACACTTTCTCTTCTTGCCTTCTTCTTGTTCTCTTCTACTACTCCTTCATTTGTATATTGTTTGGCAAACATTACCGCCACGTTACTGCCACCAACTGGGAAGCAGCATGGAAATGTGCATGGAGACTTAAGCAGGGTGATGAAAGTGCGTGTGGACAACATTTCTGCAATAAGCTCATTGTGCTCATTGTGAGAACTGAATATTGTGTTTTGTAGTAGTTTACATGCTTTCAGGGTCGAGTTTTTTTTTTTGTGGCAAGAAGGTTATTCAGGTTACTTAACAATAAAATACTGTGTATGTCAACTGTACCTCCTCTATCTAAACTCCCCATCCAGCTTCTCATGCAATGAATAAAAATGAAAAGCAGCTTTAATGCAGTTTCTGTGAAGAGCAAGGACCAAGTTTTGACCTCAGTAGTCTGAATGTGAATGGCTGCAATCAAGCTATGGAAAACCAGTCATTATCCGCCAGCTTCATCTCCAGCATCTGCTGCTGCTTTCAACTCTCAGTGGACCTCTCTTCTCCCAGGAGATTTTGTTACATTTAAATGATGTCACATCAGCATTGAGAGGACCAACCCTGAGTTTTGGTTCGGTCTTTATCCGGAATATAAAAAAATATTTTGTCTTTTGAAACAAGTCTGTCTTGCAGAAATTGCATTTCTGTACAACTGAACTGCAGAAGCCCAGTATGTTTCTTATAATCATGACTGGATTATGTTCAGAGACAGTTTATACGGAGTTCTTTTTATGAACAGCTGCAACATCGCTGGGCGTAGGTTGGGGCAGATGATGGACATGCAGAGTGCATGAATGTTACACCGGAGGCTGGGCATCGCATCCAGAGCCTCGTCTGTGGCAACTAAGCACTTGGTTAGGGTCAGGTAAAGATTACTACTTCATAACTATTATCTACATTTATACAAAACCACAGACAGTTTCACATTTTATTTCATGTGTTCGTGGATAAGTCTCATTACATAACTGAACTTGGGTACCGCTAACAACCACTGTCTCTACTGTAAATAATGTTATAATGTAACATATGCTGCTGTCCTCGCTTCCCCTGTGTTGAGTGTTAGTCCCCAGTTTGTCACCCTACCCTGTTTGTGTGTGTGTGTTCTGTGAGTCTCCGGCTGGGCGTGGCTGACCTACTTTCTCCTCTGCGTCGCTCACCTTCACACCTGTCTCTGATCACCATTGATTGCCACAAGCCACCCCCCCCCCCCCCGCTCTATTTAAGTCCTCCTCTCCAGTCATGGCCGGTTTGCTGTTTCACCCCATGTGGTTCATCATCTCCAGCCTGCAGAGTTTGCCAGCCACGTCCAGCCTCTGTCCGTCTCAGTCTCATCTCCTGTTCCTGCCATTGTCTACAATCCTGAGCGTTCAGTGCAAGATTGCCTACTGTCTGGCTTTACCTGTCAGACAGCAGACCCCCCCCCCCCATTCCTCTGGTCAGCGGCCGTTTTTTAATACTGCCTGCTTTCTCCACACCTCCACTGCCGTTATTAGCGGTGCAGATAAAAACTGGTTGAACAACGTGTCAACTCTGGGTTCAGTTCCCATTTTAAGAGTTCATAACAAGATAACTCACCACAACCGTAAGGTGTGTCTCACGCATGCTGTGTCGCTGCTGTTAATGGTTAACATGTGTGCTAAAATGAAAACCAAGACCTTCATCAACCACCGTGTACATGCAGCACCAGCATTGCGTCCTGGACCTTACACTGTATCTACACAGGTTGGCATAGCGTGAGGAGAAATGTAGGAAAAGCAGCAGCAGCAGCATCATCAGTACAATGTCAGTGTCTGAGCTTCGAAAATATGCAGTTTTGAAGCTTAGAGTGGGATGCTCTGCCATTGCCACCTTGGCAGTGCCTGACTCCGCCTAGCTCCTAGCTATTCCAAATATAGGCAAAGAGCATAAACTCCCATTAGCACATGAGGGTGGCTTACCCATGCCTTACTCATTTGGTGGCTAAATAGCCATAAGGAAAGCTAACAAACCACTTACAATGAACACAGGCTGCTAATAAGTGCTAACATTGAAATAAGATTTCACTCACCTCAAGTTAATCAATTAACTCCACAACAAGAGTTCTTATTCATATTAAAAAAATGTATTTAATAGATACCAAAACCACAAATACTGCTGAGAGATAGCTAAAGTGAGGCCTAGCAGACAGTTAGCAGGAAGACTAGACAATGAGCAGCTAGCTAGTAGTATCAACTTTAAGCATGAATACAGTTTAAACTTGTGTGGTACAGCTATAGAGACCAAAAAACATTTTGTGTGTGTGTGTGTGTGTGTACCAGACTATAAACATGTTTATTTCTGCTGTAAAGTTGGACATTTTTACACAAGGGTCTATGGAGATTCTCTCACTCTAGGAGCCAGGCTCAAGGGGCCACTGGAGGAACTGAAGTTTTGGCCCTTCAGTGTTGATTGTTGTTTTTATTATTTTTTTTATTTTTCTATTAGAAATGCATTCAGCCTCATTGCACTTACAGTCGAGTACAAAATCATTGTAGTTACACATAGAAAAATGGACTTTTGGAGTCTTTGAGCCATTTGTAATTACTAATAACATTACTGTCAGAGCTATGAAGGAGGTGAATTGTTAATATAATTAGAATTATGAGAAAAAACTATAAAACTGTTTTTCAGACATGCATGAACAGGTACATTACAGTTCCAAAAGCTCTCCTGACATGACTGAGCATTAGAGAGGAAGCACAAGAAAAGAAGAGGAAGAAGACGGTACTGGAGGGACTGAAGGTTTAGGACTCAGTGGTTCCCAGGAAGTGAGAGGAAATGTTGTGCCGATGATTGTGGCTGATGATCGATGGCTTTTATCAGCAGGAGTACACACACCCTCCTGATCGCTGCCCCCTCATTCAGGGCAGGATTAGCCACTGGATACATGGATTATTATACACACACAGACACACAGTAGCAAACACACTTTTAAATTTTTTTTTTTTTTTTTTTTTTTTTTTATCACGCACGCAATGGTACGCACACACACGTTAAGACACACTTTTCTGGTGTGGGGGCGTGCGCACACACACACACACACAATCATACGCACTCACACAGAACAACATCTGAGAGGGTGAAGCGGATTAAGAAGGAGAAAGAGAGGTGTGTGTGTGTGTGTGTGTGTGAGGGGTTGTCGGAGGGAGGAGTGAGTGTGTGTCGAGGAGGATTATGTGAATATAGTTAAGATTTGATGTCAATAGAAATTCTTTATAATTCTCCCTCTTGCCCTCAGAGCACATTTCCATGCTGACTAACGTACAATAGAAAACACAAAGAGGCTTGTCTCCGTGCCTGCAGAGCACAAAGATTACTGTGCACGCTTGTAATCTACATATTATGCTACTGTATGTTGCTAAGGGGCTCTTAAATGGTTTTTGCTGCATAGATTAGTCTTTGTATGCATGTGTGTCTGTGTGTGTGTGTGTGTCCCTTGTATATTGATGCATTTGCCCGGTAATACATATGTGTGTTCTACTGTGTGCATCTGTGTGATCACTGATATCTAGCAAATCAACAAGCATAAATCAGTGTATAGATAATTATATGATATAACATGAAATTCTATTGAGTTGCACAGAGCACAGCCACAAAGTCATTTACACATGAAACCTTTACTCCCTTGGCTTTTGGAAGTAACTCTCACATCGGGTCATTTCTCTGCAACGCTTTTTTTTTTTTTTTTTGTTTGTTTTTCTTTTTCTCCTGCCATTTATAAGAGGTGACAAGCCTGAATAGATCTGGCAGCAATTTTGATTTACAACCACTTTCTTAAGCGTCTCTCTTGTCTGGACATCTGATGTGGCGCTCACTGATTGGCTGATTGCAATTTCTTTTCCTATTCATCACGTGATTGGGATGGAACAGGAAGAAAAGTCAGTGGGAGCAGACGGGACAGGAAGTGTAATAATAAAAGGTCAGTTTTGATATATGCCGTTGTACTATGAGTGAATATTATTCATTTAATTTGGTCACTTAGTAGTTTTTTATGTCCTCTGCCGTCTGCTCTGACCAGTGCGTGGGTCGAGGGTAGGGCTGTGCTAACGGACGCTGATCTCGGTGATCGATGGTCATCGGAGCGATCGCTGACAGCTTCTGACTTTGACAAGATGTCAACACAACATTTGGCTTGTTTCCCATTAATGTGTTTTCTTCTTCTTATTATTATTATTATTATTATTATGATTATCATCGTTAGTTGTGCCACAGTTTCGTGCGCATATCACAAGACGTGATTGGGACAGGGGTCGTTCTTCCAAGACCGGGTAAGGACAGAATTATTTTTAATTCTGTCATGGGAGTGGGACGCAGCAGGTGTGAAAATCCACTCTCACGTCACCCTCTACCGCTCACGGGTACTCGGCAGGAAGGCCGACACAGCTCGTCTGCCACTTCATTTCACCACCATGGTCTAGTTTGTCCTGTGGCTGTATATTTGGGGTAATTGTCCTGAAGCAGAACGAAACTGCAACCTATTGGACTTGTTATTCTACGTTCCTTTTTCTTTACTTTGCTTGAAGTAGTAAGTAGGTGTAATTTTACATATAGGCCCAGGAGAGACACTGCTAATTCAACAGGGGGGCCCTAGACTCATCCCAAGGCCTCTCATAAGAATTTAAACCTCAGTAAAAATGAATGTTTTATCCAATAAACGTGTTTGGAGCAGCTGAGCAACGCTATTTGGTATATCACAGTCTTGACGCCTCCCGGTGTGGAAATCGGGTGTAATACATACAGCAGATGAGTAATATTAATAATTAAATAACAACATAGTGCTTTAATTCAAAGGGTTATTGAAATGCTTAGCATTTACCCAAAAATGCATCTTAAAAACATGATGGAATCCTTAAAGTTTGGTTTTAGTTTGTTTCAGGCCAAGCTAAAGTGTGTGTGTGTGTGTGTGTGTGTGTGTGTGTGTGTGTGTGTGTGTGTGTGTGTGTGTGTGTGTGTTTTCTGTGTATAAGGGGGCAGGGGATCCTTTTGAAACCCTCGCTTAACATAAATATAGGGGCAGGGGAATATCAGTAGGCCTAATAGCTCATATTAATCACAGTTATTTTAGATGAAAATTCATAAATCTTGCACGACAAGCTAATCTTTGAGCTCCACTCCATGCGCCCCAAGCTGTGAATGGCTAAGCAGTTGACACAGGCCATATGGCTCTTAGCATGCACTACATCATACTGTTTATGATCAAGGAAAACACACATTCCCAGGGAGCAGAGCAGCAGCAGCAGCAGCAGCAAGGATGGTGTCACCCCCACCCTCTGAGTGACACTGTCCCCATCTGAGCCAGTCAGGAACCGCGTCACCTTGTGAGCCATGAGGAAGTGAAGACGCACCAGTAGTCAGTTATATGAATCAAATACAGAGAGGGAATGTGAGTGGATAGGGCACTAGGGAACACACGCACACACACACACGCACAAGCACAAACACACACACACACACACACACACACACACACACACACACACACACATATATGCAAAGAATGAGCGATGAAATGACGTTCCAAAGGAATTTTGCTATTTTGGGACAATTTCAATTTACTCATCGGAAAAGCCAAATTTTACTGAGCGAGCACAAAGCAACAGATCATAACATCACTGTTATCTGACACTGTTCACTGTTGCATTTCCTTGCCGTCCTGTAAACATATATTTAAATATCAGCAATACTGTTTACTCAATCAGAGACACTTTATTAGCCCACGTGGGGCAATTTAAAGAGCATTTGGGGTAGACATACAAAAACACACACAAATACAGGGGACAGGGAACAAAGGTTCTTGTCCTCTGTGTCCTACAGCCTGGACAGAGGAGCCGGCGTCCTGGGCGGAGCTACTCAAGAGCAGGAAGTGAGGGGTCCTGTAGAATCCTACCTGCTGTGATGACAGAGGGCTCTGACAGGGAGCCTGGTAATTTTGGAGCAGACTGTGGCTGTTCTTTGTACTATTATATAATATTACAAGTGTACTAATTCTTTACTCTATTAGCTCGTTCTCACAAATTACAACTTTGACAACAGAAATTAGGACGTGTCAGATGTCCAGGTGATGTCTCAATGTATTTCTGGCAGCCGACACGATCCCAGATGTCACAACTGGGTGCACACTTTGTATTGTATTTCCGTTTTATCTCTGAATAGACTCAGACGTGGGGTCCGTCCCAATGAGTTCCAGCACTTTGCGCCACAATGGTTTGACCAGAAAAGTATTTCACATTTCCTGTGCGTTCCCCGTTCTCCTTTTGTGTCAAGGCTTTTTCCCCCCTTCCCTTGCATTTGTCTATGTCTCGTCTGTCTCTCTCACTGTGTTTGTGTGGATTTCCCCTCTAGCTCTTCCTGATTGCTGCGGCCAGCCACACCTTATATCCATCAGCCCAGCGTCATTTCAACCCTGGGTGCGCAGAAACTCTTCCCCTAGATAACTTAGTCTGCCTGAGTGGTAACGTCTGGGCCTCTTTGGTTATGTGTGTTTGCTTCCTTGCGATTGGTTTGGAACTTCAGACTGAGCTCACTCTCCCTGCGTTTCAGTATTCACGCAGTCCCATCATGTCCATCCTCCACCAGCAGTCTCCATTCCTGAGCCTCTGCTCCACCACTCTACACTTGCCAGCCCCGCAGGCTTCTCCTAGGACCAAACCAAGCTCACAGTTTTTGCAATAAACTCAATTTACTGTCATCTCTGTGGTACTGTTGTGCTTTTGGGTCCAGGAACATGTATTTGGTTTTAGCATTCTCAGCGCATACTTGTTTTTGGAGTCTTACTTCCCCCTCCCCCTTAAAATATGTGGATTGCTCCTTTTAAGAATCTTAAACTACTGGATGCTACATGCCATGAAACAGAAAGTGACCACTGTGACTTCACTGCTCACTGCTGACTAACAACATGATTAAAAACACTTACTGACAAAGTCAGAGAGGGAGAGAGAGACAGGAAAGTCAGGGAAAGAGAGAAGGGGATGACAAGCCCAAAGCATGGCCACTGCAGTGAGGACCGAGCCTCCATGGCACATGCTCCATGAGGCGAAAACCCCTAGGGCGCCCCGGCCGTGAGACACACACTTTCAATTGCAAGAAATACAAAGATTTGCCTAAAAAGTAAATTAAGGTTCACATTTGCCAAAATATAATTGCTAGACTGTAAACAATGGTTAGCAAATCTACATAAATGTGGTTTGTGTTAATTAAAATGGCGAGAAATTTGAATCAAGCTGCTCGATGCTCCACTGTGTTCACCAGCTGGTCCCTAACTGTGCCTGTTTGGTGAGGAGCAGGTCACACGCAGTGGGTCTTTAGAGGTTTTTTTTTTTTTTTTTTTTTTTCCAGATGGAAACTGCTGCCTGCTGCTGGAAATGAGGTAAAATACACCAAAGCAATGAGCTCTGAAGAGGTGATGTTGCTTTTACTGCATTAGAGGGGACCTGAAAATTTCTTCCACCACGGGCTTCAGGAAAAGATAGGGATCCCCAAAATGAAATGGTTAACACGTTGAATGGATACACCAACCGTCAAGGTTAGTTGCTGCTAGTAGAGAGAGAGAGAGAGAGAGAGAGAGAGAGAGAGAGAGAGAGAGAG
>CM076667.1:4644185-4666702 GCA_038496675.1 Rachycentron canadum
AGAGAGAGAGAGAGAGAGAGAGAGAGAGAGAGAGAGAGAGAGAGAGAGAGAGAGAGAGAAAAGGTTCCGCTGCTGTAAACATGGCCTCTGCTAAAACTCAATCAACCAAACTGAATCAAAGTCCAACAAAGAAAAGTGCATAAGATAAAAAGAGAAAAGGTTTTTTTTTTTTTTTTCTGCATCACACAATACAAATCACCTCCGAACGTTTATGAATGTGGTGGCTCTGAATCTCCACTCCGCTGCATCAGTGGGCCTTTTCCTGAATATGCTACTCATCTCCCAAGAGGCACGGCTGCACGATGCTCTGCTGTAATAAAAGGTGTCATTTGCCGGGATGCTATATATCCTACTCAGCGCTGTGACGTGAGGTCAACTCACAGCAACGTAAATCAACATCCAACCACCTCCCCGACCCTTAATTTGGTATTGTAAGCTTTCTGCTTCACTAAGCTAATGCTGCAACATTTCAATCTCATATGGCTTCTGGCCCACACAAATGATCTGAGGGGAGAAAAAGCAATATTAGGCAAATTGTTTGTGAAAGATATCCACATCCTTCTCGGATATTCAATAAAGCCATGTCAGCTAGAAGCTGTGTGTATGACAGAATAATTATCAATTTCCATATCATTAGGACACCAGGGTGGGAAACGGCATAACAGAAAACATTTGTTGATGCCCTGGTGATTAGATCAAACATGCGGCGTGTAGCATTAGGAGAATTTCATTTCGAATTCACAGACTTGTGTGTTGGCTGCAATCATGAAAATGTGATGATGTCCATGAGAATTGGTAGGCATTCCTCGAATTACTATGTAAGACGAGGAAGTGGGTCCTGCTGCGAAACTGTGCACATAAGCAAATCGAGAGCAGCACAGCAGAGGGAAATATTGTAATCAATGGCAGTGAAGGCCCTGGAGTGAGATAAACATCAGCGCCCAGAAAGACTTCTGTTCTTGTAAATGTTTTATTTACAAATAGCTCATGGATGCGTCCTGCATTAGATATTGATGTTGTAATGGAAGTGTGATTGGAATAATGAGACATTATAGCGTGTGACCTTTGCCTAATGCTTTATTGAAGTGCCTTCCAGGATTATCATTGTGCATAATTCATGCAAAACAAACTCAACACTCCAATTACTTTGACAGTGTAGGTTGTTACGTTTTACTATCTTTCCTCAGGGTGTCTACTAAATCAATAGGCCTCAGGAAATGTGTATTATCACGATTGCAATTGTAGTTTGCGTGTTCATATTCTGCAGTTATTTATTTTGCAGTTTTACGTGTTGCCTTGCGAGTGGCAAGGCCTGCAAAGCTGTCGCTCTCTGTCAGACTGCCACTGCGGTGCACACAACAGGGACTTTCAGCGGCGATGGTTGAAGGGACGACGACAACAGCACGGCGTGGTGCTGTATATTCTACAGCCCGACTGTCGACTGCAGGAGAAAGACTTGTTCGCTGTACCCTGTCATCCAGGTTAGAAGCGGTCGCTGGGCCTGTTCAGTAATGAAAGCTCCTCATTTCATATTTAATTGTCCTCTGAAGCACACGTGACCTGCTCTCAGGCCATTTTGAGAGACATATTGTCGCAACATAGCACAAAGGAGTTATTGTTAGACTCAAATGTAGCTGAACGAGCCTTGATTTCCACGACTGAGGCAGCGCGTTGGACCATATAAGGGCTGTGTAGCCGTCCCATCAACCCTCGCTGCCTGCGGTCCGTAGTGTCTCCATCACCACGGCGTGGACTGCCACGAAACTTGAACTGTACTTGTCTTTTTACATAGGCTTCTTTAACTTTGATGACACAAACACTGACTGATGCCTCCCGAGCCCAGATTAGTCATCACAGTCACTTGCTCGTGGTCATAACAACATTATGTGTGGACTGTTGTTTGGGGAGCGGGAATGGGCAGTTGTGTTTGTGGGAGGTTTTCCCTGCATGAAATGTAACAACTATACTGAGACACATCAGTGAGTTAATAAATAAATATCTTTTGTGTGTTTTTGTATTGTCAACACATTCTGAAAGGTTCACAGGTGATATCATGGTATATGATATATGTATATAGTATATATAATATAAATACCAGGTTGCTATACTGTAGTTATCTATCTATCTATCTATCTATCTATCTATCTATCTATCTATCTATCTATCTATCTATCTACTTCCCAGGCCAGAAAGAAGAGGGAGTAGTGAAATGAAGTCACTGAGCATTACTTTGCGGCTGCCGGTGTCCTGCATGCACTGTACACCCTGCACTGTAGCTGTGTTATATATTTCCCTGCCTGCTGGCTGCAGTTAATCCTCAGATCTGCCTCAGGTCTTTGGCCAGCCGCTTTCATACAACACCTTGTTTTGCTGTTGCCGCAGGTTGAAGTGGCCAGTTTTGAGGGGCTGATTGCTGCGCGTCTTTGTGTGTGTGTGTGTGTGTGTGTGTTTTACGTGTGTGTTATTAAAGGTAAACACAGAGGGGTTGTGTGCTCTGCACTTGGAGGAGAGGATTAGGGGCTGTGATTATTGAGAGCCCATGGTCACACACTCAGACACACAAATCTTGGTAACGGAGTGGTTATAGTGGTTATCTGACATTGGCAAAGTATCCCTCTATTCCTCTCTTCAGCCTTTCTTTTTCTTCCCTTATGCACTTTCCCTGCATACTTCATTTATCTCAACTCCTCTATCTCTAGAGACTCTCTTTATTTTGGATCATTACATACTTGGTCATTTTAAAAGCAGCAATATGTTGTACTCGATCAGACTAGAGTTTGTGCCTTTAATTTTTTCAATCATTACCATGATATTTGCCCAGACTGTAGTTAGAACGAACTGATATCATAGTAAAGAGAGATTTTAAACAAGACTGAATAATAAGTCAGTTATTACTGTGACTGTGTGTGTTGGTGAGGGAAACGGTGTCTGCTGAAGAATTTGCTGTCAAGGAAATGTTGACTACAAACTGTCTAAAAATTGGAGGATTAGAAGTAAAGCTGAGCTACACATGCCACACACACACACACACACACACACATCCTTGTGTGACTATATTCTCAGGGATTCTCCACTGACATGAGTATCCAGCCTTACAGCCAATATATTGATACATTTATTGTTACCATTAAACTCTTGACTCTATCAGTGTCTGAAGCCTCTCTCTCTCTGTCTCTTCCTGCCTCTCTCTACCACAGTATGGCTGTGTGAACTTAGAGAACAGTGATGATATAAAAGACACAGCACTGAGTGAGTGAGGCGCCCTTTGGGAAGCCATGAGGTACCATCACACTTCACACTGCCCTCTCCAGCTGATATATGTTATGTTGCCATGGTAACAGCCACACACACACACACACACACACACACACACACACACACACACACACACACACACACACACAGGAAGAAAGAGGCAATGTGTTCATTCATTTACATCCATACAAAGAACCAAAGTCATTGAACGTTATGAGGAAACATTGTTTTTGCTTTGATCTCACTGGATTTTCATGATTTTTTTTTTCTGACTGCAACCAAAAAATAAAATAAAACCTTGTTTCTCAGAGATAGAGCTTGAAGCTGGACCAAAGAAATGACTCAGTGTTTCTACTACATGGGACCATCTGTGAGAGTTTTAGCAGAACCAGCACAGGAAGGAGGTTCTTCACAGATATAACACTAAAGAGCAATTTGCCAAAGATAAATAGTTAAGTTTCAATGCTTTTCACTGATATATTATATTAAAATGTGTTATCTCATGTTAACACCATTTGTGCGGGGATTAAGTCATAAGTGTGAATGAATTAGGAAGTTCTTACTTTATTCATTTGAGAAATCCACTTTCTTTCTGAGTGAGATGTTCACAGTCAGGATGTGGTTAGCTTAGCTTAGCGTTAGCAGGGGAAGCACCTAACCTGACAGAATGAACTGAATACACCTTTATATATTTAAAGCTCAGACACACAAATCTTGCTATATTTATTGTATAAACATAGACATTACCAAAGTATCCCTCCTTACCTCTCTTCTTCCTTTCTTTTTCTTCCTTTTTGCAGTTTTCCTGCATACTTCGTTCCAAAAATGCCTCAGTCATGATGACTCAACTGATTTAATTCATTTTGGCACATACACAATGAAACCAAATCTGAAAATGACATTGGGATGATACAGTTACAGCAGACATCCCTTGCCAGGATTCAGTCACAGGTTCATCATAAAGACATGCAGGGTTTATGGACCAAACAATCGTGCCCGCTTTGCTCTTTTACATTTACAAACCGCCTTTAGCACATGAGCGAGACCCATGGATTAAATGGTCAGCTCCACCAACTTGTTCAACTTAATGGCACAACAACCGAGTCTCCATTTTGCATTTACGTTAATATTTGATTGTTACTTATATGGGGAAAGAAACACCAAAGATAGGTGCTGCCCCTGAAATGGGCATTACATTGCATGTTGCTTTTTTTTGGCTACTATTTTGCCGTGCTTCACTTTTTTTTTTTTTTTTTTTTTTTTACACATTTCTCCCTTGTTGTTTTTGTCCATGTATTCTTTGCTCTCTCTCTTTTGCCACAAGTTCTAAGTAATGTTTTTTTTCTTTATCTATATGTGAGATCTTTCTTTTTACAAGCCAAATTAACACCAACTTTTGTTGACAAACGTTTCTGCATCATGGGGACAATGTCCATCCTGTCCAAAGTTATCAAGAAAAAAATTAAGTCCCGTAGGTTGAGCTTAATTTTGCATCAACCCACAAGATAAGAGGCATTCGACATGATCTGCCCCCAACCACCTACAGAGAATTTGAGAGTGGTCCCGTCAGAGAAAGCCTGCTGGCAGACTCACAAACGCTTTAGGCTCTGTCTGAACAGGTGAAGCCAGTGACCTGGTAACTACACGTAGTCTCGACTGAAACCGCCCCAGAATCCGTCATGAGTTAGTTCCGACAGCAACCATTGCGAGACCCGACCAGGGAAGTCTCCTTTTTAAACAGAGCCAGACGAACTGCTTCCCCACGCTTAGCTTTACGCTAAACTAGGCTAACCACATTCTGACTCCAGCCCTGTACAGCAAGAAAACCAATCCAGATATATCATATATACTGTACTATGTATTTTCTATAATCTTTTATTCTATATCAGTGTAATTGACATTTGCAAATAATACATTGTCATCTTCATATTGTATAATAACTGTATATATAATGTTAGAATTAGTCATTATAATGGACCAGAACAGTGGAGTTAAAGAATATGTCTTTTTGTTTGGGTGAACTAACCCTTTAATGACTTCTCAAAGAGGGTCAGTGTATTATTGATCCATTGTACAATCAGTGATCAATGATGTTCATTATTTCAGACATGGAATATACCAGTTGGGTTATCTGATTTATTTCTAATAAGGCTAATATTGGCTCAATATATCAGACTTACCCCAGTACTCCCAATAGCAAATATGTAGTATGTGTGTGTGTGTGTGTGTTTGTGTATGTGAGCGAGAGAGAGAGAGTGAGAGAGAGAGAGAGAATCTGCTAATCTCCTTAGCTTCATTAAAACAGATAGAGGCAGATTAGCAGGAGGTGCATGTAAATGAACATAATTCCAGGAGAAATTGAAACAGCGGCAGAGATAAATATGTCATGAGGGAGAGACAAATATAATCAAAATAGCAATTAATTGAATTCCCTTTACGAAGCATCGCCTGTTATTTGGTGGAATTACAAGCAGCTACAGTGAGCTAATTGGTGAGGCCGACACTCAGGATTAGCGTTGTGTGTCTTCTTCCCCCTCTGTTCTCTACCATCATCTCCGTTCTGCGCCTTTCATGTCTGTTTTCTATCCTATAATTCTCCATTACATCTGTCCTCCATGTCTCCATTTCTTCAATAATTCTCAAGGCTTCATAGTCTCCTGTTTCATTCATCTTTTTCAACCAATCTCTTTTCTGCTTTTGACCCATGAGGGGCTTTAAGGTCAATCTTGAAATGAAAATTGAACCTTTATTATTGTTTTATTCTATATACATACATATAACATGGTCTCTGATAGGCCACAATTAAAACATACAACATGAAGCACAAAACATATGTTACAAAAACATAAAAACATAAACATATCTTAACAGAAAAAACATTGATCAAAATCCCTCTTTAGATTCAATTCAGGTTACATCATAGGTTTCCTCCAAACTTATAATTTATGCTTAGTTCCCTTTTTCTAAGTACTTGCCTGTCATATACAGTGAGAGAATTGTTCGCAACTGCAAAAGTTCCTCCTCGTCATTCTGGTTGTGGAGTTTGTGGAGTGACTACATTGTAATATATGGAGGTCAAATGTCCTAGTTCTGTGCAAAAATCTATTTAAAACGATCAGCCAAAACTAATGAATTGAGTTCCTGAACGATTCTGCGCAGCACCCCTGTAACATTGATGATGGGCTGTCAGAGCTGGTCCTGACCTCCTTGGGGCCATTGGCAAAAGTCTGCTGAGGTCCCTCCTACATGACCCGAACCACGTCAACCATTTTCAAATATAAGATACTCAATACACTATGTTTATTGATAGATGTTGCTCCATATTGCCCATGCAAATCAGCGATTTAAATTCAATATTTAATCAATATTTACTGTCAATCCATTGCTTTCCATTGTGCATCAGTCCAGTCGAGTTGTCATTAAACTGTGACTGAATGACAGGATAATCATTGTTTTAAAACGATATGCACCTAATGGGAAACCATAACAGCAGCATTGGTCTTGGCTGGCTGACCAATGCTGTTACTGCATTTCAAGCTTCGGGTCTTCCCCATTTTTTTTTTTTTTTTTTTTTTTTTTTTTGTGACCAAGATACTTCTGCTTCATCGTTTCAACAAAGTTTGCAACATTGACACCCACTTTGACACTAAGGGGAGGCCCTTTTGTAATATGAAGGGGCCCTACGCATCTTGCCTCGTGAGCATATATGGCTCTGTTTCAAGCGCTCCTGTGGGACGTCTCAAGTGCACTCCTGGGCCCTCTAGTGGCCAGGAGGGCCCTAAGCAGCGCCACATAGCTAGTAGCTAATATTTCGGGCCAGCTTTGGGGGCAGTTAACAAACAAACTCAACACATTGTACATATATTACACACAATGCGCCTCAACAACCAATAAGCTGGTCAAATATTCAGGTTTGTCATTGTAGCTGCTTGTCTAGTCTGGAGCATCTAGCAGCGATAAGAAGCAGGCCACAGGGAACTGGTGAGATGTGATTTCTTATTTCTTTCTGATCTCAATATCTTAATTCGTGTCCCCTAACACGCATTTTTGGCCGGGTTTTCATCTCGGCAAGGCAACCATGAAGTACATCGCCACCTCTGCTCAAACAAACGCCCCGTGGAAACGAAGATAAAGGTTTGCAAGGTACCCACTAGATATAGTTATGTCCGTACATACCGTTAACTTACCATATTCTATAAAAGTAAAACGATCACTGCTAGTTGTCAGTACTGGGCGCAAAAATGATGCGCAAGTGATTCTTGAAACATTACTAGATTTACTTTGACATTGTACCAAATAAATCTGTGCTAAAGACTTCAAACATCCAAAACCTTCCCTGAAAATAAGACATTTGTACATGAAATTACTGTCGTCAGAGTCAACAGGACTTGGATTAATGCAATGTAATTGGAAAAGAAAAATAAAATCAACTGGATCATTTGTATTACATTAAATGTGGATGACACTGACTTGATATTAAGCTGAATATGACAAATATTAAAATGAATGTGGAACTCTAATCCAGCTATCATATCCTGTTGTTTCCTTTCTTCCTCTTCCTTCTTTAAACTCCTGTCTTCCCTCAGCCTTGTAGACAAACAAAGCTCCAGAAGTCATTTGGTTGATCCCCCCTCCCCACACACACACACACACACATACACACATACACACCCCTCTGTGCTCTGCACTGATTGTGATGCCTTCCTAAACGGCTTCCCGCCAACGGCGCCAACACACTTTTATGAAAGATCCAGCGTTTTCCTAAAAGCTAATCATGTTAGACATCAAAGAGCGAAGCTGCTGCCTTGATCAAAACACGTCTGAAGACACTGCCTGGTGCACTGCTACTGCTCCTCAGGATTAGGCCTAGCATGTGTCTGTGTGTGTGTCTGTGCATAAGAATAAGTGAAGAGTGAAGAGATTGGAAATGTATTAAAGATATTTAGAA
Source organism: Rachycentron canadum (assembly GCA_038496675.1). Lineage (NCBI taxonomy): Eukaryota > Metazoa > Chordata > Actinopteri > Carangiformes > Rachycentridae > Rachycentron > Rachycentron canadum. The sequence continues at coordinate 4,652,389 of CM076667.1, forward strand.
AAAGGGGAGGGTGCAAATCAATACAATGGCTTACTTTAGTTTTTTTAGTGCTCTCAAGAAGCAGAGAGAGAGAGAGAGAGAGACTGAATTAGCCTGAAATATTTCTTGATAAACTATGCTTAAATATCAGTTACATACATTAAATGACAGTGTCATATTAACAACCTCTATGTGCACTTTTGGATATTTGCCTAAACAAGCTCATTTAACTTAATTTGTCCATATACAGTCCATGAACTTACAGCATATATGTAAAAGCTTTGAGAGGTGTCAATACCTTTAAATATAAGAAGTGCCATTAACTCTTCTTCTTCTTCTTCTTCTTATTCTTATTATTATTATTATATTTTTATTTATTTTTGTGACTAGTCAGGGAAAAGTGATATCAACCTCAATTGTGAGCAAAACAAATTTTTTTTTACACATAAAAACTAATTATAAAGTAACAATCGAAAATATAAACTACCGTGAAATACATTTTTTTGCAATTATAAACAGTTAAGAACTAACAAACTAATAATAATGTAAAAATGCCTTCTGTCCATCTGTTTCATCCAATCATCTGCAAGCATTCGCTTCTCAAGTCTGCAGACACGTGAGTGAATGAATCTTTAGGACTGATGATCCTCCACAAAAAAAAAAAAAAAAAAATGAATGAATGAGGCAGAACAAATACAACAAATATATATTACATATATAACAAATTGTAAATATTAACTGGTGCTGTAAAAGACGTCCATCTGATACACTATTGGCTGGATGACGTCATAAGTGAGTGTCATCGAAATTGTTAAAAATCACCGGCATAACAACTGTCTCCTGATCCGCTGCTGCTGAAGTTAGTTGTGGGCACAGTATGTTTATGCTAAGTCACAAAAACGTATTATATGTTATTGGAAAAAAAAAAAAATTGGACTGGACGACATTTCCTTAATTTCGAGGGCAGAATTCCTTCTTGATTGCAGAAGCGGTAGTTTGACAAAACAGCCTTAACTTCAAGTCCACTAATAGGCTTCTCCTTCAACTCAACAACTCCCAGTGGTGGAGGTTTGATCGTTTGTCTTGGAAATAGCTCAGGCGGACTCCCGTCATGTGATAAGAGACGGACATAAATGGGTGAACCCGTGTCTCTGTTCAGAGTTGCTGTCTGGTGTCAGATGTGAATGTCCTCCTTGAGCTTTTCCCAGTCGTGCGCTGACTGCTGGTCAATAGCCTCTTCACAGCTGAAACAACTCAGCCAACTTCATGACAGATAAGTCAACAACTCCATTCTCTGACGAGGACTGCAAAATGGTCTTAGGAGTTGGAAAAAAAAAAGAAAAAAAGAGACAGCAAGTGCTCCTTGATTTCAGATTATTTCTTCAAAGAAACCGACAGCAGAGCCCTGTATTAAAATATCATGCTTTGATGAACCATCCATCCACCTGATCTTCTGTCTATGAGTATTTTTATGTGATGCTGTAACAATGCTATGTTGCCTCCCCCTTTGCAGTGACACAGCCACTAGATTTCTTTGTGATTTAAATGTACTCATACATTTAATTTAGGCGTGTGAGCTAATGACTGATCCTGAGCCAAGATTTTTTTCAACTGTTGTCCCAGGAGTAGATAGCAGCATCCAACAGGGACAGGGGTTCACAGGTCTGATGGCTGCTACAATTAGCATATACTATTTACTAATACAAATTCCCACAGCCTTCTCTATCAATCACTGTTCGCTCGCTGTCTAATATAGACTCAATGGCAGATGTTAAAAGCTGCACGGTCTCGTGACACAAAACCAGTGTAAGGGATGTTTTTTCGGTGACTATCTGACAGTGGAGATGCACTGCTTGTTTCCCCTCTATTACCACCTCATCATGTTAAATTGCTTCAGTATGTTTAACTGAAAATTAAAATGATTTCAGTAGCATTTTAATAGAATTGGGACTTGTGCGCAAACTCCCTAGAGGTAAAAGAGATTCCAATTGAATGGGCCCTCAGACACTTGTGCACACACATGCATGGCAATGAGCGTGCTCTCAGGTGACACTACTCTGAATCCCATTAAAATGTCTGTGGTTATTATTGTCATTTGATTGGACTGTATTTTGACACTTGCATAATATTATAAAGCTAACAGCACATTGTGTTCACAGCCCTCAGAGATAATGCTAAATGAGTTGAGGGAATATCTGCTGACAGTCCTTGACACACCTTGTTTGCCTTGCATATTGCAAGTATTCATCAAGGGTGTGTCAATAAACACATTCCATTAACAATGAGATGAGTTCTTTTTTTCTTTGAACACATGGCATATAAAGTGTCTGCAGTGCTGAAGGTCTGGGATATGTGCAGTGATTCTGCTGAGATCTGGGGAGATTGTGACATTGCTGCAATAAAACGGGGATAATATGGGATCTCAGATACCAAAAAACACTTTGAGATAAAACTGGAAGTGAAATGGCCAAACGCTGCTAACAATCCCTCGGTTTCAGCTAAAAGAGGAACCCGATAAGAACGACGCTGAAGTAGAGGAGCAGCTTTCTGGCCCAGACGGGCTTCAGAGTGTAATATACTGCCCACGTGTGGTAGCCGTAGGGTATTGTCTCTTTAAGCTAGCTGACTTCCAGTTGTATTTATTGTTTCCGTCATTTCCCTTGGTGTGTTTTTGAGAGAGCGGTAATGCTGACAACTGGGGCGGAGAGTTAGCTTGTCAGTTAGCCGTCAACTGGAGGGAACATGGCTGTCTGAATGTTGACCCCATGGTGGTGCTGGATGAAAGGTCATGGGGTGGCCAAAGTGGCCAGGATTCATTGTGTTGTCATTTTTGGTGCGTGAATAGCCCCTTCTTCTTTTTTTTTCTTTTTTTTTTTGTCATTATTAAATTGCTTCCATTTGACCAGCATCCAAATCAATTATAGTGGTGTCCAATTGTAGACTGCATGTATCTCTAGAAAATGTAATCCCAATCCATCCAATAGTCTATTTCAGTCAAGATGAAAGTAGCAGGCTGTCTGACTGACATAGTAGCTAACAGTTGAAATGCATAAACCTAAAACCTTTAATCTGCAGAAAAACCTCTCTTGACTGTCAAGACTAAAAAAGACCTGAATCCTTGGCAATCAAAGTAACTGGAGACTGTTCACCCTGGAAAGATTGAAATATAAATAAAATGCTTATTTATTTTACCTTGTGACCATTTACTTTACAGTAGGTCTACAGTACATCTACAGTTTATTACATTGGTACCATCAACACACAGGTAGATTTTTTTTTTTTTTTTTTGGTTCATTTGTATTTCCTCCACGCCTTCCATAATAGCCTGGATATGTGTGTATGACAGGACTTTAATTGCCTGAGTTAACAAGGTGAGCTCCACTCGGCCACCTTTGCGCAGCGCAAATCATAGCAAGGATATTCAAATCCAATCCCCCGTAAACCTTTCACCCAAATGGGGAATGCAAGAGCATAAATCCGGGCAATAACAGCAATATGTGCTGGGATCTAAAGTGGTAAATCCTTAAATGATGTTCTAACGCTCGGCAAGTGACTTCATTGGGGTGAAGTGACCCCACTCTTCAGAGACAGAGAGGAAGAAAGAGGGAAAAAAGATAGAAGAAGAAAATGAGCGAGGGCGGCAGTAGGATTTATAGATTGTAATATAAAACCAGGAACAAATGGAATAGAAATGCAAGAGGAAAAATACTTAACAAGGACATTTCTGAGGCCCTTATTGTATCTATTGATGTGTTATGAAGGAATTTAACGGCATTTCACACCTAAAATTGTGTAAAATGGAACTTTTGTTTCCATTTTATCATACTGACATATTTTGAGCATAATTGTCTTACTTTGTTTTGCACTTAAGGATCACTTCATGACTTTTCCACATATATTTTATGTTTATTTAAAATAAAAAAAAAAAAATAAAAAATGAATAAATGTTATAATTCCAAAACCCTGCTCATGCATATCACTGTAAAGATAATATCCTGGACAGTAGGGCTTTAAACAGAAGAGCTCCACTGTGCTTTTTAGTCCTATTAATCCTACATTTCAAATAATAGCACTGTCATAAAACTGTCCATAATAAAAGTAGTATTTCTTCTCTTGCCGACAGATCTTACGTCACTGCACGATAACAGGAAGTTGAAGTCACATAGCGTAAACCTTTACTTCAGCAGCAAGCTTTCAAGTCATGTGACATAAATGTCCATGAAACGCAAATTTAAATTTAAATATGCACACGCAAATAACGTGTGCATATTTCAGAGAGCAGAGGATGTAACTTATTACCGGAGGTTTTAACATTGGTTGCTGTGGTGCCTGGTACACCCGGAAAAGTCCTTTTTGAGGCTCCAATACACCTGGTTGAGTGTTGTCTATTGTTATCATGTTATTTGTTCAATCATGGACAGTCGGACATCTGATCTCACACACATCAGGCTCCAACACCGTCTGTTTAAGCCCCAGTTTCGAGTTCAGGACCAGGTAAGAAGAAAAACCAGTGTCTTTCAGTTCTGCTTCGACTACCTTTAGTCCTGCCACTGTCCACTTTTGTCTGGATATCATTCGATCTGGAGACACATTAGTTTCATCAGTCGCATTTTCGTAGATGTTTTTTTTTTTTTTCATCCAAAAATTACATTTAGCGAGACAAGATAGCTGCACACCAGCAGGTAAGGTGCTAACTCCTCCCTGCTGCAACATAAAATGTGCATTGTGCGAAAGGATGCCCAGTATTCCAAGCTTTCATAGGGGGTGTTGCATTAATATTTTTGTGTATGAAATCACGGATTTATTAACACTGAAATGTGAAAAATATGAATTTATGAATTATTACATGTGTAGCTCAGAGCGCCGGTGCTCTCTGAACTGGGGTTAAGCTTATTACAGGCGCCAGATGAGAAACATGCTCATTGCCTAGAGTCAGGACACTAATCCTTACATCTACTCCGAGAAAATGTTTCAGGTAAGGGTGTTAAGATGAAACAAACTCTTATTTCAGTACTTTGTCTATGCTTTGGTGATCAGCTGACTTCTGTTGATTCCATTCAGGCTCGACTATTTACCCATAATATCTTGGAAGTTCAGGTATAAATTGACTTTGATCAAAGCATTTGGACAACTGATATAATTTCAAAATTAAATGTTGGGTCACTGCTCAGATTCATTATAGTTGTATAGTATAGTTCATTGTTGTTGTTTTGGATTGTCTAGAAAACTTTGGGATCGACTGCCATAAAATTTGGTCGCGTTTGTGCAATTTATCACATGAATATTCATCTGTCGCCATCGTGGTCCGCTGGTTTGGTATACGACCGCAGTGCCACTGTGATAGTGGCAATGCGAACATTATACTGTACCTGCCTCACGGTGGTTTCGACCTGCCTCAGCCGCTGGCGTGGCTTTTAGAGGCTATGCAACACCGATTACCACAACATAAGGAATAAATAATATAAACGCATGAATAAAAACAACTTTAAACTATATTCAATGCTAAGAGACATTCACAATGTTTCAAAAATGCCATGCTTCTCCCAGGGCTTCATGAATACACAGAGACGAGAAGAAAAAGGAGAAAGGCTGAATAGAAATGACAGAAAAAAACAGAGGGGAGGCCCTGAGCTAACATACATATAAAATATGGAAAGTTGGTACATTGGCTGTTTGGGGTGACTCATGATGGACTGCACAAAGGGTTTCAGTGGGCAAATTCAAGTGAATGAATGGGGTGAAAATTCGCTTTTTGTCTGAATACACCTTTGGCCCTTTTAAGAATGCATGGGCGATGGGGGGAGGCCAAAGAGACAGAGGAAGGTGATACTAGAGCTTATAAATCCTGAGTGCAATAGAACTGACTTTCAGCTTTGGCTTTCCTGGTTCTGTCAGATCACACTGGGATGGATTGCATCTACTGACCAAATGAAAAAGTCTCCAGGGCTGTGTTGTCTGCCAGTGTGAATTGAAGTGAATATTCCCAAATATGTAAAAACAAATTCAAAGAGTAAAATGGGATTTTTCTTTCAGTTTGTTCTTGTTTGTGTCTGAAATGATGCAAATGTAGAATGAAGTCGCTACGACACTCTAAGGATTACAAATGGCCTCAAATCTTTTCGCTTAGGTTCCACAAAGCGGTTTTAGTTTTCAGGTTCTCTCTGTGACGCTCAAATGCAGCTACGTGAGTGTATTTTTCTCAGCTACGTGTTTCCTTTCACTCCACGCTGCTCACTGCTGGCAGATGTGTGTGTGTGTGTGTGTGTGTGTGTGTGTGTGTCTGTGTCCAGCTGTTTTTATTCCTGATAGATAAGCAGCTTACAAGAGATTGTTGAAGTCAAGAGTTTTGACATGAGCAACCATAATACGTCAGATAACAAAGGAGGATAAAGGAGCATTAAATGTGTGTGCGTGTGTCTGTGTGTGGGGTTGAGGTACACATGTAATTATGTCTCTCCACACGTAGCCATGCTTTATCTATCTATCTAGCTATGATTCAGACAATAATCTATACGTGAATATTAACTTATATTGGGCCTGAATATTATGATTAAAATACTTGTTTGGAAATCTGCTGTCTTATTTGCCGTGAGGGGCAAATAAGAAAAATTGTTTTTGTATAACTCATTTCATATGTTTTCTTTTTTTTTTTCCTTTTCTTATGTGTGATTTTAACTATTTGCATTCTGATATTAATTTTTTTTTTATTTTTGCTTTGGGAACCTAAACTTTGTGCAAATAAAGCCAATTAAATTGAAATTGAAACTGGGAAAGAGAGAGAGAAGCAACAAACGTCCCTGACCAGCCTTAATTTCAAAAGCTGTGGTTCATGGTCTTAACCCCTTAGACGCAGGTGCACTTCGTCTTCCGGGATTCTGACCAGATATGGAGAAGTAATGTATCTTCACCTCTGCGTTTTGGTCAAACAGACCGAGAGGAATCTATCTATACACTCACCCAGGGGACACCTGCAACATTCATGAAGGACAACATGATTCTGAGATCTGGTCCCCTCAGACTGGGACCACCGCAGCCCACACTGACTGATGTAGTGGGGAGTAATAGCTGTCCCCACTGATACCCGCACTTGCAGGTCACACAATCCTGGAGACCTTGAGGATGCTTATACTGTGTAAGTCAGACCAACCCATCCCCCATCCCAGGGCCATTTTTTGCCTCAGAGCTGTTGATATTAAAAATGAGAAAATATAAACACAAGATTAAGATTAGAGATGTTCTGTTATATATAAATGTTTAGATAAATGGCATTACTTTCCTCGATCGTGTTTCTAAACCGACTTAAGTCCTTCTACGGTAGGACTGGTTAGTTAACATTATTTTGTCAGATAATAAATAATAATCATGAAGTTTATATTTTGCAACTTTTTAAAACAAAGTTTGTAAGGTGCTTTACGGTGTGAAGAGCAATAAAACATGATCCAATCGTGAAAGTGTTAATAATAATAATTATAATCATCTTTATTGTCCACAAACGTAGAAATTTGCCTCTGGCTTTGCAGGCTGGTTAAAACCCATCATAGTAATTCAGAATAAATACAGTAATAAAATTAGCACAACATGCACAGTGCAAACAACAATAATGGACGTGATTCCTGTGTGAATATTATGAGTTCAACAGAGTTATTGCTTTTGGTATAAAGGACTTTCTATAAATGTTCTCAGTTGCTATTGCATCTCTGTCGCGTTTTCCCGAGGGCAGTTCTTTAAAAAGGGGAAAACAGGATCAAAAAGATTTCTGATTCACCTGCATCTGTTGATACATGATCATAAAAAAAAATAAAATGAACAATAGCAATAAAACATATACACATATCATAAAAACATTTTTTTTTTAAATTGAGGATCACAGCTAGACTAAAAGTGTGTTTGAAGAAAAGACACACAAACATTGAGAGATAGATTTAAATAGATTTAAATTTAGATTCAACCATCCTGTGTCTTCTGGAAGATTGTTTCAAAGTTGGGGGGCGATGATGTCAGATAGGCTTTATTTTTCAGTCTGGATTCAGGAACCACCAGGAGAACAGCATCAGAGGACACCCGGGCGCTTTATGGCACCAAACCGTTTAAAAGCAATAAGTACAATTTTAAAATCAACTCCAAAAGTAAAAGGAATCGGTAATGTCTGGTAATATGGGCACCGAACAAGAGCATCTCAGCCTTTTTTTTAGTTGAGCTGAAGGAAATTTTTATAAATAAATACATTTCATTGAAGTTATTGGGGTGCCAGCTGTGATAAACCAGGGTATCATCTGCATAGAGATTGAAACTGACGCTGTGCAATCTCATATGTCTCAATAGCAGCATGTAAACCCTTATGAACTCTATAATACAGCCTACAGATGGAATACCTTTGACTTAGAAAGTTCTGTAAGATATGACCTTGACCACTGAAGGGCTGTGCCACTGATACCACAACAGCAACCTCAGCATCCAGTGAGCCTTACCTTTTTGAATGCAGTTTACCTCAGCGATTTGTTGTTTTCTCTGTGACAATTCCCAAACATATCAGATAATAACATTCTACTTAGCACAGATAAAAAGGAAGAAGCAACATGAATTTCATTGTTTGTTTGTTTTTTTTTTTTTTTTTTTTTTCTATTGTTGTTAAATTTCCATCCATGAAGCTCAAGCTTCCTGCTGATGCTTCAAATTAAAATCCTACACAGAATGCAAAAACATCACTGCCTTTGAGCCACTGGCAGACTTTCAACATAAGAAGAGTTAAATTCCGGAGATAGATGGTCAAAATAAAACAAAAAGTGATAATGTGACAGGAAATAATCAACTGACTAAAGCAGAATTCCTGTTAAGGAAATGGTAGAGCAGCATGACATTATTCTGTTGTTGTACTGATGGAAATAGTGCTGAAAATGTACTGAAACAAAAGGTGAACATGGTGAACAAGTGTTTGACCTTACATCAACAACAAATTAAAACAGGCACAGATAAGGAAACAGGGAGGCGTCTTACCAAAATATAGCAAGATATACCAAACCTGCTTCAACCTAAAATGCTAATTACTGGATTTCCATAATGTTTGCTGTGGATATGGGTACCCAGAGGTACACTTCATGTGCCCTCAGTGCATATATACTCCATGGCTCTTGCTCTGATAGATTCCTTTCAAACGTTATTGATATTAGGCTCTAAGAATAGTGTTTTGCATCCACGAGCCCTTTGATATTGTCCTATATGGACATACATGTCAAGAAGTCACAACATTGAAACAATAAAGCCCTTAATTATCTTGATCATAATTTAACCTTGTAATGAGTCATTGGTGGATATGATGTGTCCACAAGCAACACTTTCTCTATTAGAAAGTTGCTGCTTCCACACACACACACACACACACACACACACACACGCGCTTTATTATTTTTGTCTTCAGTGTGTCAACAGTGATATTGCTGCAACACGTGGGAGCTAGTTAAACTTTGCCTATATGACTCATCCACCAAGAGGGAAAAGTTATAGAACAAAGATGAAAAGAGATGAGGAAAATAGTTTAGTTTTCTGCTCATTTAGTTCAGAGAGTGGATTTTGATTTTTTGGGCTGTGACATGGAGGTTTATTCATTATATTTGCAATTTTCTTTCCTCTGAGCTAAAAAAATTAAATGTTGAAATGTACTGAATATTGCTTTTCAGAACACAAACGAGTGTATTGACGAACATAAAAATGTTGCAGTTACCTCACAATACAGTGAATTGGAGTTTTATATCTTTGGAACGGTGGGATTTATGGTACACTTGGGTTAAGCATTTCAGGCACATCTATGTAGTGATCACGCAGCTCCATTTAAATGGTAAATCTGAGATTCATTTTCCATTTAATTTTATGCGGAACATATTGTTTGTTTATGCTCTTATTTTATAATTGCATGGTGAAGTAATGCAAGAAGCAGAAGAGATGGGATGCTGATGGGCTTAGAGGTTAGTAATGATAAAGTTCAAATTTATTTGAACAACACCATTTTATACAAAAGCCTTTCAAAGTGCAAAAAAAAAAAATATATATTATTCATGATTCAAAACATGTTAGCTGTACTATCTACGTATGCCTCACCGGAGACATTGTAAGAGAAAACCATGTAAACAATCCAAAAGTCTGTAACACCAAACATGGTGGTTGTATGACACCCTGCTATATCTACCACATTCAAGCTGAACCAACTGTTTTCTTGGTGGCATTGATACAATCAGCGTTATTTGATTTAGTGGTCTTGAGGTTTTTGGCTCGTCTCTGTAAATCCAATATTCACTCTCCTTTTACCTCTTTTTAAAAAAAAAAAAAAAAAAAAAAAAAAAAAAAAAAAAAAAGAACGATTACTTTAACTGGCTCTGTAACTGCTAAAGTGTTCGCCTGCTATGCTTCAACTCTGCCTGTCTGCTCTTTGGTGCTGAGCCGGTAGTGTACAGTGGCAGAGCTTTTTCAATGAAAACAGCTGACTGCTGACAGCCAAGAATGACGATATGAAACCCGAATGAACCAAAACAGTTGGAGCCAGACGGCTGAGAAGAAAAAAAAAAAAAAAAAAAAAAAGAAAGCGAGAAATTGTTCAAAGTCAATGTAAAAGCTGAGAGGAGCAGCACTTTCAGGTGATAATTATCTGTGGGTTCGTCACCAGCGTCACATCTCATTAGTTCAAATACTGCTCGTCCAAATAATGCCATCTAATCTTATACTAATACTAATTGCTCAAACATTCTTGTTCATGTATGTTTGTTTTTTTTTTTTTTGCTTTTTTTCTGGTAGTGTTGTGCACTCGAATGAACTTAGACCATTGTGAAGATACTGTACTGGGTACTGCAGCACGACGGAATAATCTGGAAACTCGAAATAGGACGTGGCATGATAGGCGCTGCACCTTGTACTGTTAACACACTTCTTTGAATATTTAAAGGGGAATGTTCTGATACCTGAATGGGTTTTACTTCCCTTTCTTTGAGTTTTAAAGAAAAACCCAATTTCCCCCTCACACACCAATTCTCACTGGACTAATTGACAACTCTAATCATGTATTTCACTTGAGATAGCTCTTATTTCTGATAATTAATGTCATTGTCGCCATGTTTGATTTTAAATATTTGAATGGATGATTTGAATATTAAGTGCCTCTCCCATCTGTCTCCTTCCAGGCCCAGCCGATAAAGAGCCATGTCTAATTGGCCTGTAACTTTGACAGTTAAAGCAATTAAGATGACAGGTAAGAGTGTTGAAAGGTTTGCAATGTTTAAACCTTCATTGGCAGCTCCTTCCCTGGCTTGTGCTCCTCCTCCTCCCACCTCAGCTGCTCCTCTTCTCCTCCTTTTTCCCCTCCACTCCTCTCCACCAGCTTGGCAGTTCAGTGGAAAACAGGAAGCCATGACTGCCATTCTGTCTCACAAGACATGAAACAATTTGGTGGAGTTCTTTGTATTCTGTCTGAATAGGATTCCTGGAGAAGGACTAACAGGCTCAATTTTTCTGTCCAATCAGTTGGCCTTATCTTGCGAGGCACGTACGAGATATGTTGTCGAAATGCATGTCGCCACACTGTTGACACGGAGGTGCTGAGGGTGGCTGATATGTCCACATGGCGTTGAACCATTAGGGTTCCTGTGATATACCATTGAGTATTATGGGTTCTTTGCACAAAATGACTAGAATAATACATGAGTGAGGGATTTCAAATGACTTTCGGCGTACTTCTTCAGACGTGCTTCAGGAATCATCTACCTTGTTTGCCGACGCAGACATTCGATAGTCATCGAGGGGGGCACTTGCGTAACAAAGGTATCCCAATTGGTCTTCTTCTCCCCTGACACATCATCCAGCTCCGCCTCGGGAAACCCTGACGTTTTCCCAGACCGGATGGTGCGTATAATCCCTCCGGTGTGGTTTCATTCTTCTCTGAGGTCTCATCCCAGTTGCAGAGTCATTTCACAAGGTGGGTTAGGGTCATCTTGATCTATTGCTGGACCACTCCAATACACAGAAGCTGTGGTTCCACTCCAAGTTACTTCTGAATGTCTGAGTTCAGCACCTTGTTCCTGAGGGTGACCACGGGAAAGGGCTGGAATATAAATCGACTGAGAGATTCGCCTTGAGGCTTAACCTCTCTTCACACCAGTCTGGTACAGTGCTTTCGTTACTGCTGACACAGCACAAGTCCCCATGTGGATCTTATGCACCCACCTTATACATATATGGGCTTTAAGGTGGACTTCCAGCAGCATTTGTCAAAGCAGAGCTAATGGTATATAGTTTCTAAAGTACCACAATATAACACTGCATCGGTTTTACTACCAGACTTGGGACATTTTATCATACACCTCAAACACCCAGGAGCTTGTTAATCACAAAGCTTATTAAATTAGGACTTTGAAATTTAGGGAAATATCTGTATTACAGATCAAGGTGTTTTTTTTTTGTTTTGTTTTGTTTTGTTTTTTTTTTTTTTCTTTCCCTGTGTGATTATTAAGTGAAGGAAGCAAAACAACAACACAAAGACAACACTGAGAGGTGGTGTGGATGTTCAGATGAGGACAAATAAACACAATGAGAGAGGGAGACTAGGCAAGGCAGAGAAGCAATCATTCAAATGAAAGCCCCTCGGAGGTGTGCGCTTTATTGAATTCACCATTTTTTCTATTGCTGGCTCATCTGCTGCAGCAATAATAGAGAGAATGTTTTAGTTGATTAGATACCTGCCGCGCAATGGCACATACATAATGCGGAGGGATACACTCTATACTCAAAACATTCAAAATGGAACTGATTATTGGAAGAGAAATAGGGATATTTATTTGTTTCACGGCAGCAGGGGTAGAGAGAGAGAGAGAGAGAGAGAGAGAGAGAGAAATGAAGGGGGAATTACCAGGAAGAGAGAAAGAAAAGAGTTGAAAAACAAAAAAGAAAACGGAGGGAGAGCGGTGGGTCTTTGTAGTGCCATATTGGTGGCTCTTCTCCCTCTGCATTGCCTGGCTGGATTGCGGTGACCTAGAGCGATTCTTGAACAAATAAGATTGCCTTTGTGTGTGCATTATTTTCTGTTGACATTTGCTAAGCGCTAGAGCTCCTGGCCATGGGAGATAGATGAGGGCCCTAAAATGTCTCTGTATCTGCCAGGGCCTTTCATGTTACCTTGAGAGCCGCGGTTATGTTTGTGTGCGCCTGTGTGAGTGTGTGTGTGTGTGTGTGCGCGCGTGTGTGTGTGAGAGAGAGTGCATTTGTGGACGAGAAAGAGAGTAGAATGAGGAGAGGGAGGAAAAGCAATGTGATTGCCGTTCAGTAGAAATCCACTGGAGCTTTGTTTCTGACAGCTGAAGGTAAAGGTTATTGTGCTGCTTTTCTCTCACTGCTGTTGTCTGTTGTTTTGCTGGGGAAAAAAAAGGCATAGAAATACTGTATTATTCTCTGTAACAACCCATTGAAAGCGCCCTCCTATTGACTTCCATTTATACGCCAGATAATAGATGTTGGGTGGAATCTCATATGTATTCATGTGAACGTCAGCCGGCCTTGACCTACAATCAAAACACAAGCTCTGCCGTAGTTGCGATGTGTTTAGATGCCACGTGTCGCTACAGAGGAAAAGGAGGTGAAATGCTCGGGAAGTGAAGTGGCACGCAGTTGTGTCCACATACAGCGCGTACAAACGCATGCAGACACGCAATCGTGAGATTACCCAATCAAAGCCCTCTTTAACCGTATGTAGTTTTAAAGTCAACCAATTTGTTCTAAATTACCCTAACCCTAACCCTGATGTTGCGTTTCCTAACCCAGGGGTTTTTGCCTCAACAGGGGGTCATCATACGAATCCAAAAAGGTTTCCCATAATTACTGGAGTATAATATAATGAAAATAAAATCCCATCCTCTAAATAAAATGTTTTTTTTTTTTTTTTGTTCTTTTCTATCTTTTAGTTGAATGCCCCGTGGCTCATCTTGTCGACGCGGTTGTATGATGGGCTCATAAGCAAAACGCGGTTGGAGGTGACTGCACTAAATGAAGCCTAAAGACCTGGGCTGGTGAATAAATGTTCATGTCAAAGCAAATCCTGTCTTACTTTGAAATTACTTACCTTGTCTGTTCTGTTCTCTCTCTTTTTTTTTTGACTTCCTGTCTTCCTGCCCCCCCCCCCACACACACACACACACACACTTCTTTGCTTAGCCCTGAGTGTATTTATTGCCCTGTGTTTCCCCCTTTTCAGACGTCGGTGTGTTATGTCTGGTCGCTCCATACCTCCTGTTTCTTTATTACATCCTGTCCATTTGTACACTTTTTGCCCATGGTTTGAGATTTGAATCCCCCCCCCCCCCCC
>CM076667.1:4667098-4720182 GCA_038496675.1 Rachycentron canadum
CAACCGTCCACCCCCACTCCTCCCCCCATTTATTTCTTGATTTGTTTTGCCTGTATTCCCTGGTTTGACCCCTGCCCGCCTTATCACCCCGCAAGCTGTTAGTCCTCTTGGTTATAATAAATCACTGAGCTTCATTTACTCTGCCTCTGCTTGGTGTCTGCATTTGGGTCCTTTCTCCTGTGTTGCTGGCATCAGTTGTGACACTAATGTCTCTCGATTCTTTCTGACTTCTATCTACTCTGTGTCTAGCTCTCAGCCCCGAGCCCATCGGTTCTCACTGAAGACATAAATCCTCAAAATAGAATATCACCAGGCTGGTTATTTCTTTTTTTCTTTTTAGATATAGGATATCTTAAAGCTGCATCACATTGTTGTGACAGACACAAACTTTGGGATATGTCCACATCCAGCAGAAAACACCTTAGCATTATCATTCCTTTGATGTTGCGTTCAACAGCTACATGCAAGTACAATGTTAGGTACAATGTTAGTACAACTCTCCTTTGAGCTCTAGTTTGATCTCCACCATCTAATTGGAAGAGTTAATGTGGGTCTCCCTCTGGTAAATGTTCGGCTACTGTATGTTACTGCTAGTCTCTGACACGGACATCGTCGTGTGCGCAGCCGCAGCAGCTTCGGTGCGCCGTGTGTGTCCACGCACAGTTGCCCCGGTGTCGTCCTGTGCAGGTCAAACAGCGGAAAGTTTGTGGCTTGGTTTGTGTTTACTGACACAATGGCACAAGCGTAACCAGAGCTGTCACTTGATCTGAGAGGACAGCTGGGTAGATTTAAAAGGGGAGTGTATCCCTTCTATTAGAAACGCCTCCTGTGTGGACGCGCCTTAGCTCCGTTGGCAGTTAGTGTGAACGTTGGGTCTGCCAGAGCTTTTTTTTTTTGACTGAAAACAGCTGCCTTCTGCTGCTGCTGCACCTGCTGCTGCTGGGCATGAGGATGAAGAGCAGTAAAAATAAAGATCCCATACACACATAACCTGAGTGTAACCTTCTGAAAAAGAATTGCAGCCCACCCAACCTGCCCCTCCCCTCCCCACCACCACCACAACCACCACCACAAGATGGACAGATTCAATATCTGCTTCAGGGGAGGCCAGGAATGACTTATTGTCAAATAAAATAAATTGGTCATCACTGTCAACTGATGATCAACCAACCGTTTTAATAAAATATGGTGCATGTTTGTATGTGGTCACAAATGCAAGATCGTTTTCTTATTATTACCTCAGCCGAGAGGGTTACTTTTTCATCTGTGTCTGTCTGTTATTTGTCAGCAGGGTTAGGCCAAAAGTGCTAAACTGCTTTGCGTGACGCTTGATGGAGGTATGGAGAATGGACCAGGGAGGGACCCGTGACGTTTCTAAGCAGCTCCAGTAAAAGGGGCAGATCTAGGGATTTTATTTTCGTTTTAATTAAAATTACATTTTATTTATTTATTTTTTTCATGACGAGTGTCATTCTCAGTAAATGTTTGGAATTTGATAGCAAAGGTCAGCTATATTAACTCTGACATCTATAAGTTTGGTGCAGATGCAGATATAATATAGATGTGTAAAGACAATACTAAATGCACATTATTAATAGTAACAATGCATATGGAATTAATTGCATTCAACAGGCAACTATTAAAATTACACAGTAACTATAGCGGTTGCAAGAGAGCAATCAGGAAATACAGGAAAAGCAGAGTTTTAATTGTGTAACACTGAGGTCATTTTGCACAACAATAATGTTAATAAAACCATACAGCTGCCTTGTGTAATGAATGAATGACTAAAGCTTCATGAGCACAAACAGTGTGCAGGGTTGTTTGGTGTGCCATACTAGTGTTGCATGTTTTGTGTTTGCACACATTTGCGTATGAATCATGGCTGTGTGCACAAACCGCGACATGTCACACACATGTGCATTTAAATGATCCCCAAAAATGGACAGTGAAACGCTGTATTCTTGAAAGACACATTTTCCCTGACTTGGTTTCAGGTCTATCACGCTAGTAGCGGGCTTACTTGGCTTGTAGCCTCTAGCCTTAAATGCATATGGGGAGAGAGCTAGAGCGTTATTACTATTATTTATCTTTGCAGAGAAAACATAGATATTATATCCATGGCTCAAGGCAATCCAGTTGAAAACACCCGGTGGTTTGACACATAAAGCAAAGCTAGCACACTATATTTACATAAACTCACTTAACTTTGGCTTCCTAGTGGATATTCATATTTCTATTATAAATTATTGAAATAATAAGTGATAAGTTAATTTGTTCATGACTAACTTAAACTTGAAAATCAAATACCAGGTGGAAATTAAAGGCCGGATAGGAGAGGCGTGGATTCACCTGTAGCTCAAATTAATCAGAATAACATATTCATGCTATACTCATGACTCTGACAAGTGCATCATTTTTCATTTATAAAGTAAACATAGAGGACTTTTTCTTTCTAAACAGTAGATTAACACAGAGAGAAAAAAAGAAAAAAAAAATTCTTTCTCACATGGGAAATCAAAAAAAGCTGCAGTTTGAGAATTTAGGTTATAATTGCAACTGAAAGCCATAAGCTTCGACAGATGTTTCACAGCTGCAACATTGGTTTTGCAACTGAGAGCCAGGAGTTGGAGAGGTGTAACCGTGACGCTGTCTTTCTCCCTCCACTCTCAGCTACAGTGTTAACATGCTGACGTTTTGCAGTCATGACGATAGTGCGTCTTGTTAGCATGCAACATTACATTTGCTAATTAGCGCCAAACACAAAACACAACCAGGGCAGAAGCAGAAGTCCTTAGTGCTGCGGGTATTTATTCAGAAACCAAAGTGCTGGTCATAGTTACATTTTGATAATGGTGCTACAAAAATATTACAGTTCGTCCCGGGGTGGGGGGAAGGGGACTGTGGACGTGTGTAGAACATTTGATACCCACAGTTTCGGAGGAGAGGGGACGTCAGGACACTGTCGTTGGGATTCATCCTCTGGGGACCACGGACATCTGCACCGACTTTTTTGAAGCGATCCACCCAACAGCAGTGGAGATAGTCCAGTCCAGTACAAAGTGTTGAAACCGGCATTGTCATCTCTAGAGCCACACTGCTAGCGTGGCAGAGATTAGGTGCAATGCAGCTATATTGTTGGTTTTAATAGATACTAATGAAGACCCAGCAATTACACTTGTGGCAGTAGCACCGGTGTTATGTAGACCTCTGTTGGGTGTCCGGGGGTTGTAGTGTTACGCAACAGTAAAGGCATTTAGGAACAGTAGAATTCATAATGAAAACCTGGCTGAATGAATTTAAGATTCGTTTTTTCAGGTCTGCTTTTGGTCTGATATGTGTCTGTCGTATCTCGGGGGAAAGAGGTGTTTCTGTACAACACTGTGTTTGCTGGTCTATGTGTATCCCACCTCCAGTCTCCCTCTCAGTAATTAGTATTGTGTCAGGCTGGTAAGTTGTATTAATGGAACAGCATTAATAGAGGTAAGAAACAGCTGCGCTGCTCTGGGACAGCAGGGGAACCTCGCTGACACTGTCTTTTTACTCTTATATTTAATTAATTAATATTATACTTCCTTTAGTGTCATCCTCTCCCATCCTTTTTTTCCCCTTCTCTCCACTTATCTTTTTTGCTCCTTCAATCCCTCCTCCATTTTTCCCCTTTCTTGTCCAAAGAATTATTTTTCAGTCCATTTATAACTTTCACACCTCTATCAGCTCACTAAAACCTACAGCTTCCTTTCATCCTCTAACTCTACCCCCTCCAGTCCCCCGCCTCAACAGCTGTTTACACACACACATACACACACACACACAGACAGTACAGTGTGATTTGTACTAGCAAGCCATGTGTGTGTGTGTGTGTGTGTGTGTGTGAGACCACCACTGCTGTGCTGTATGAAAAGCTTCACCCTCAGTTCATTAAATCCCTGCAGCATCTGAAGTCGTGATGTGTGGCCCTTAACCTGCAGGTCCCACGCGTATGTATGCGCGTCTGTGTGATTAGTAGAACTCGGCCATGCACAGCTACGAGACGCGCAGGCTTTTGTGTGGGAACATACGTCTGTGTGCACATCCTGTGACAGCACTTTGAGATATTTGTGCATGCAAATATGTGACTCTCATCAAAATACATTCACATAAGCTAAGTGCTTTTCCAATAGAAATTTAACTATTTCTTAAAAAGTGAAATTCTTTGTTTAACCAGCAACAGCCATTTCATCTTCAATTTCAAAGCCACAAGATTCCACTGACAAAACAGTAACTTCACCTTGCAGAATACAGGATTTGTTGGTCTACGGCTGCCTCAATTTGTCCGTTGGTTTGTGTTGTTGCTTGGCACATTTATTCAAGTAAAGGATCTCAACACTTCTGCCACCACTAAAAGTCATACAATAACACAAACAAACGATCCATGGTAGACCAGCAGCTACTGTTAAACCATAGTTAAAATTGTTATTTTTGACAATGTGTTCTGGTGCTTTTTTAAGAAGAAGGGGTAAGATTACCAGGACTTATCATAGGCTCATAAAAAGCAGATCTTAATGATAACTAACTAATCTTATGTGTGTAGAGATCTGGATGGTTATACCACAGCTTGGTGTCGTCAGCCGATTTAGTGAAGGTTAACATAGTAAAGGGCCGTGTGTAACGACAAGGATTTAATTAGCTGAAGGACAACTTTTTCATACAGTATGAAGCAGCTGTGGACAACAGATACAGTACAAATCACCCACATTTATTCATAGATCAGCGCAGGTTGATTTACTAACATTCCTGCTTTAACCACATTATTTCAAACTAAATACTTGCTGCAGACATGCTGCAACAAAGGATTAATGCTTCAAATATAAATAATTTATTTTAATTAAAGCCTCTCGAACCAAAATCGGCAGAGAAAATAACATTTAATCTGTTTGAAGCAGGAAAGTCAGTAAATCAGTCTGCGTTGATGAGAAGTTGATTAACGCATATTTTTGTGGGTCTGGCGAAGCTGGTCGGCTCGCATAATGGGTTTGGGGGTGGGGTATTAAGAACATCCTGACCCCCATGTCTCTAATCTGAAGGTAGCAGGGCTGATATGTTGTTAAATCCACAGCATCTGAGAAGTTCATTACGGATGTCTACACAGAAGAATATTCAGCTTTTCTGTGATGATTGACTCTATGACCACACGTTTACCATTAAAAAGTTAAAAAAAAAAAAAATCATATTGCGGTACCGTCACTGCAGTAGAACATTAAACACTAAGCTGTGTGATCATGTACGAGGTGAAATACATTAGAGTTACTGCTGAAATCGTGTTGTCTGATAGACTCATATCAGTGGTTTCACCAAATCATTATTATAGTAACTACATCATGTAAACTCATACATACAGGCATAGAAATTAAAATAAAGTGACATAAAAAAAAAGAACTTGGGGGGGTGGGTTAGGGTGAAAATGACTCATACTGTGTCTGCATGGATGAGTTGTACTTATCACGTACAGACGCACATACATACATACATACATACATGTGGGAGTTTCAGTAAATAATCACAATTATCATCCTGTGTCCCTTCCCATCATCGACACCCACACACACACTCACACACACGCACTCCTGTTGTCTCATTACAAGGGAGCCCATCCATTTTGCCTGAGCATGAATATCTAATTGGCTTGCCTCCACAATTCAACCAATTCATCATGTTATATTGGGCTGTTAGTGGTAACCAATATGCCGGCCTCCATCAGGCCTATATAACCATTAGTGCTACAGCCAGAGTTGTCATGCAGCATCATTGGCGATGGTGAATTATCATGGAGACAGTTTGTTTTTGTTTTTTTTTTCAGGCTATATTTGCCGGCCAAACAGATAAGGCTCAGATCTTATCGGGAAAATTTGAGCATGTTCATCAAAGTAATAATTCGGTGTAAAGCTGCAGCTAACAGTAGAGATCCACTGGGTGCGCTGTTAGCGAAAGGCTTAATTGTCTAAATTCTGAAAATATTTCATGGTTTCAAAGTCGGGTTAGCCCTAATATCGGTACTGTCCCTGACTGACTGACGATGATGATGATGTGATGATTATAAGTGAGCCAATAACTTGAACCGAGGCGCATAATATTTCAAGACTGTCCTGTAAAAAACAGCCCCAAAGGTCACCTATGCAAATACCCAATTATGACCCATAGTGACAGGACTTAAAGAGGAAGTTGGGTGACATATAGAAAGACAAAGGGTGGGGAGGATGCATGGGAAACTGGTCCTTACTGCTGTTTTATTCATCACCATTCAACAATTTTTACCCCATTGAGCAGGAAATGTCTTTCTTCTAATCTGCATAAAGGCACACACTAGCACTCCAAGAGGTCCAGGTCACAAAGACCTTTTAATGTCAGAGGTTAAGTAGTGAACCGCTGTCTGTCACAACGGACAGTGTCCAGATGGTGTCACGTCTGTCCTTGGTAGCTATGGTAACCAAGGTCTTATAGATGCAGAGAAAAGTGCAATTTCTCTGATTCACTTTTTTTCACACTTCATTTGTTGTTTGCAGTCTTCTGTCCTTAGTCTCTGTGCGCATCAGCTCGCGCATGTTTATTATTGTAACCATTGTGATTCAGGTCCTCTCATCTTAAGTGCGTCTTTTAACCCAAACCTTAATCTTTTCCAAAATTTCGATAGTTTTAACCTTAACTGTAGGTTAATTATTGCCATGAATACAAAGGTCTGGTACCCCCATCTCTTGTATGATCCTATGGGTGGTATTATTGTCACGATGAATGTCTGGTACACCTGCTGCCGGTTTGCTCTGATGGATGGTATCCTGGGGTTAGGGAGAAGTGAACTGTATGGATGTTTAGGTTGAAGTACTTGTTGCAGCATATACATTACGCAAATTCTTCTCGCCTCCACGTCCTAAGTCTCTTAGCTGCCTCTTTGCAACAAGTGTCCATTACTGCATCAACCTGCCGTTGATCTGATGTTTGGCTGGATGTTTAGCCCTGTGCTAAAACAATGCTTCAAGTACCAGATCCATCAGTTTGAAGGCGTATCAAAGGAACAAAATGCTGCTCAGCTCTTTGTACTACACAGGGTTTCTCAGCTCTGGCAAGTTATCATGGCCACAGTTATTTTATCTTTTGTAGCTTACTGTGTAAATACAACTATGGAAAACATTACCTTACATGCTCGGATGTATTTGATTGGCCACTACAGCAACTTGATGGATCACGGCTGTCTTTTCTCTTAAATACCAGTACTTTTACATAAGTATGATTTTCCAGCACTCTTTCCAACCCTGTGTCTAGTGCATCTATATTTGCTGTACTGGCACCTTTGCACTGGCACACATGTGCATATAGGGCCCAGGAGTAGTGTTGGAGAAGTCCGCAGCAGAATCCTCGGTCCTGAATAAAGGTTAAAAGCAAATCCTTTGCCGGGGTGATGCTGATGGAATTGGACCTTTTGACCTGCTCTGGTCCTCCTAGCGCTGCTAGTCAGCCTCCTAAGCTGTACAGCGTGACATCTTGTAGAAATGAAAGTGGAGGATGGAGTGTGAAGCCTGATAAGACACTGCTGCTGGACACAACATTCCCCACTCTTATTGGCTGTGATAGACATCTGTATGAGCAGATAGGATCAGTCATTTCACCAGCCATACAAATGAAAGCGCTCCAAAGAACAGTCACTTATGACTGTATTATTACATGCTGAGGAAGAAATAAAAAAAAAAAATCCCCCCAAAAAGCAAAGAACCGGGCCTATGTCTAGTTTCTAGAGTTTTATTAATGCAGTATAACCATCCAATATTGTTTGTGAAAGCCAATATTTAAATAGCACGTGTGAGCAATAAAACCTGCAGTGTGTGCAGTAATATTAGTAATAATTGCACCTCATTTCTTCAGTGTATCACTCTTCTTTTTTTTTTTTTTTTTGCCACATGTTCACCTTTTCCATGTGTTATTTCTTCTGGGGAGAAAAGGCAAATCACTGAGTTTAAAAGTGAGTAAAAGTGTCTCTTTTCTGTGCCACAGCCTCATGTATGGCTGTTAATTTGCCGTGCAGGGAAACATTATGGGGCCATTAGAGGCTCTTAAATTGGATTCAAGCAGGAAAGTCATTATCGTCCACATAAGGAAGATTTCAATTGAGAGTGCTTCATCTAATATTTGATATAACTACCATATTAGAGGGAAATGTTGGATCGGATTCTCGGGCAAAGATAATTCTCTGCAGCGTTGCTGAATTAACTTTATTTCACTTTAATAACAGTTGTGGAGCCATTCATATCTTATTTCCCTGCTGAAAATGTGCCGATATATTTGTGTCCTTTAAGCAAAGAAATCAGTGTAATGATGTCTTTGGATTTATCATTATATTTATTTCTCGACAATGCTGTGGGCATTGAGATTCCTTGAACTAGAATGCGGTCTCTCCACCCTTCAGCTCCTAACTCATACATTGCTTCAACAGGCTGGAGATGCATAGACTACATTCAGCCGAGTAAGACCAAGGCCTTAACCCTCAAATCTCACCAGGGGCAGTGAAGAATACAAGTGCATCATGAACATAGAATATATTTAAGGTAAAAATGACTGTATTCATTTCATATTTATATTTATGTATTTGTGTGTCGCTGCCTCTCCTCTTTCACTCTTTGCTACTCACAATTCTCGACCGAACAACGCACTGTTGGAATAAACAGAAAAAAGAAGATAATACAAATACGCCCAAACAGCTATTTTATCCAAATGATAGAAGGAGATTATAGGTTCTATCCTTCTGTTAACTCTATCGCCAAAGTCGTAAAATTGCAACACATAGCACTGAACAAAACAGAGGATAGTTCCAATTTCAGTGCCAAATCTCGTTTGTACTCTCTACCGCTAGTTAGCAGACAGGCACTTTGATTCTAGCCCCAAATTACGTCATGTTCCTGTTCAAAGTGTTCGAGGAGATAGAGGAGGAAAGATGCTCTGAACGTGCTCGCGTGCACTGACGCGGAAGCATAGCATAGCATTTACAGTCGGCTTTTATCTCTAACCAAGTTCAGGCCGCAGCCTTTTGAAATCTTGATGTCAAAAATCCAGCATTCTTTTAAAATAAAACCCCAGCACTTAAAGGGTTAACTCCTGAACAGGCGTGAAGATGATGTGAGCCTCGCTTAGCGTAAATGTTATGTATTACAGCTATTACATTATCGCTGTCAGATGTAGTCGGCCGGGTTTCGGTCTATGTACTGACCGCACAAAGAGTAGCTGCCGCTAATTCGCTGCAAGCATCGCTGTTGGAGAGCGACTTAGCCAAAGCAAATACAGTATTGATCCAGCTAGAGTGGCACTGAACCACACTCCTGTGGGGTTCTGCTGTGATGATGCCACGACTGAGGTTGACTTGAGTGAATTAATTTGCTAACATTGATTCCATCCATCCAATGTGAGCGCAATAAACTTTGATAAAAAAGCTGAAATGCCGAAACGTGTTGAAATTAATATTTCCTATGCGTTTATTTATTATATACAGTTTCACTTTCATTGGGAGATTATCCAAGCGGAGGCTGGTGACATTTGCATAGATATCGACTGACCCGATGTTTACTTTCTTCTCCTACGCAGACAATGAAAAGACAGCATCAGTCAAATCTTGACTTTGTGAAAGGAAGAGATACAGGACACGATGAGGAGGCTGAGAGAAAACCGGGGAGAGACGTGATGGAGAGGGGCAAAGAAGAGCACATTAAAAAAATATGTAGATCTAAATAACATGAACTATCCTAAATCAAGGCGCTTGTTTCTTGTCTGACAAGACATTTCTCCTTATTAGGCATTTTTGTCTGACAGTGTTTCATTTGCTTCAAGCTTGTTTCTTTCTAGTTTCATAAATATTGGCAAATTCATTTTTTCTGTTGTGTTGGATTTTTTTTTTTTTTACATAATTTGAGTGATATTTCCATCATTTTACTGCTTCTTGTTGTTATTTTGAGAGCTGAGTTTTTGCGGTGCCCAGGTTAGGATAAGCATTAGGTTCCTGTGCTGTTCAACACAAGCAAAATGACTTGATCACATTCAAACAACCTAAGGCCTAATTAAAACAGAGATAAATGTTCTTTGGCAATTAACAGTTAAGGCCATAGGCTCAATTTAACAACAACACAAACCTAGCCTAATTATAGTGTTATAATGTTGAATTGTTGTATAAATATATTATTATATAAATATTTTACAAATGTTTATGTTTGAGACAAATGCAAAGTTGTATACATCAAGATTTTTTTTTTTTTTTTTGGGTAGCATGATCAAACCCCCAGCAAGCTCAGTTTCCCTTATACAGCTCTGTATGAGTCATAGGTTGTAGTGGTGGTGGTGACTCCCTCTCTGTCATGCTGAAGGGACAGTCCCTCTTTTCTAAAGGGCTCCAGGGGGCTTACTGAGGTACCCGGCATCAAAAATGCTACATTCACGGTGTCCACAGTGTTGAAAGGTGTGCCCGGTAGGTGTACTAAGCACTGAAATAACTGCCCTCCATCCTGATGAAAATGCCTATGGTGCACGCATAAGCTCTCACAAGTGCATGTGCATGAACACACCACACACTTGAATATACGCCCTAGGTCACTGTCTTAGAAAAAACAACCCACTGAGTTTGCATTTCAAAGTTAAAGCGCTGTGTTCTTGGACTGTATGGAGCGATGTGCTTTTGCCCCCTTCCTGCCACAGTGGGGCTGTTACATTCATCTCTTATCTTTCTGCCAGAACTGGTGATGGAGTGGCAGCGCCTTGCTCTGTATCGATGTCCCCGCGGAGCCTGTGTTATGGTATAGGTCCAGGTCAGGGTAAGGCGTCCGTCATCCGCGCCCATTAAAGACATCCCTCTCTTCTTGTTTGTCAGGGAAGGCTGCCGCGTTCTTTTCGGCTGCGCGGACAAACACAGAGATGGTAACTTACTCCAGATGTCACGGATAATGAATAGTGTCAAACCGTGATTTACCTCCCGACGATGGCGTTGAGGAAATGCGGGGAGGGAGTCTTTGATCCAGCAAACATGAGCTAATGGTACAACCGATACATGTTGTTCTTGTGTGAAGGAGAGGTGTAAGGGGTGAGTCTTCGGGGGGAGCAAGGAGGGGTGAGGGGGTGGTACAGGGCCAAAAACACACTTGAAAGAGATGCCGTTCTCCCCTGTAGTACATTGCTATCAGACAGGATCTGCACGCTGCCGAGGGACTGTTCTTCATGTGCCATGACGGTTATCACTGATGGCAGCTTCTTAGCATTAGGCTGCGTGTTTTTGAACCGCTCCATGCTGCATTTGTTTGATCATCTGCCGATCCTGATTTCTGATGGCCACGTTGAATGGTAATGATGTGTGCGTGCGCGTGTGTGCGCGCCTCACAATGCAGTTTAAAGAGATAATCAGGGTGCTGCTTCCTACCAGAGTGTTTGTGAGAGCTTTACTTAGTCGCATGGTAACTGCTAATTAAATGAAAATGTCAAACACGGTGCATGTGCTATGTATGCCCTGCGTGCGTATGGGCATGTGTTTCACTGACTGCCTTTAGCCTCCGCCGACAACTGTTCTGTCACCAACAGGATGGAGGATCCAGACACCACCAGGCATACTACACTGGTTCAGACTGGGATCCAGCAAGAAGGACTTTGGAAAGTGTTTTTAAAAAAAGAAACTGCATGAGAGTGACAGCACATATTTATAAAAGGCTGACCTCTTTAACAAAGTGAAGTAAATCGAGTCCTGTTTTCACTTCACTGGCTTCAGAGCGGCGCCACTGCAAAAAAAAAAAAAAAAAAAGAAAAGCTGTATTTTCTTAGCAAACAGCACCGTTTAAATCAAACTGAGTGGGAAGTATTTCACTGAGTGCGGTTCCATAATGATTATTATTGTTTTTGAGTCAGAAAATTCTTTGATTACTTTAATGTGGTCTGATCCCAGTCGTTGCAACAATGGACACACAATCGACTTTTGTCTGTCTGTGGTCTCTGTATTACCCAAAACATGAAGGGAACTGTAACTGTGATATTCATTGTGACTAATCAATGAATATCTCTGGATATTCAATGAACACATTTCATATTTCACTGAAACACAAACCAAAAAAAAAAAAAAAAAAAATGTAGCCAAAAGCTGCCTGAACTCTGACTAATACACATCACCAGACGCTTTGTTCTGGTGATGCTCTCCTGGCCTTTCCTGCACCCACCTTCAGCTTCCTGTTTCGTGTGGGGTCTCTCAGCCTTTAGCTCGGTCTTCAGCAAGTCTCATTAAGGTCAGGTGACTTGGCCAGTCAAGGACGTTCCACGTCTTTCCTTTGAAAGGCACGATGTACTCCATGAACCACAGTGTTTGACAGGTAAAGTTGTGGCTTTGGGTCATGAGCAGTTGCTTTTTTTCTCCAAACTTTCTCTTTTAGTCGTTTGTTCATAGATGTTTCTTCAGAACTTCAGTTATTTTTTTTTATTTTTGTTAGGACCTTTCTGTTTAAATTTTGTCATGAATCTGACTTTTCTTCAGCTCACGATCATTTCCACACTAGTGGTGAACATAAAGGCATCTTAGAGTGAAGAATTAATCTAATCTTACAACAGCAGAAGACCACGTCAGGTTCCACTTCCTGTCAGTGAAGGACAGACATCTGAGGCTGCAGTGGACACACCTTAACGCACTTTAGGCTCCTTCATACGATCATTGTTGCTGATCATGTTCGTCCCTTTATGGCCGGAGTTTCTAATTTGTCTCCTAATGGCTACTTCCAACAGGATAACGCTTCATGTCACAAAGCAAAAGCCGTCTCAAACTGGTTTCATGAACATGATTCGTGGCAGCGAGCTTGTGTGGCCTCCACCATTTTGTTACATACATTCTGTCAACATCTTCCAGAATCCAGGACATGAAGAACGGGGTCTATTTGAGAGCAAAGATGCAGGCCCCATGCAGTATTAATAAGGGGTTTCTAATAAAGTGTTCAGTGAGTGTAATAGAGACATCCACGTGAAAAAGATGAGCCCATAGGTTGTCTGTACAAGCAGCTTATTACAACACATAGTTATGTTTTGCAGCGGGGCGAACTCTAGCAGAATAGTTATTATGACAGGGGCAAAGGAGGAAGTCAGGTGACCTCCAATAAAGACTGCGTTGGGAGGAAGTTAGTTTATTAATTAGTTTATTAATTAGCTTATTAATTATTGCTATCATGGCGATGAAAGTCCGGTATGCCTGCTGATACGCTGCTATGGGCCGTGTCTGAGTATAGGGACCAGTGATAAATGAGCCCCCGGCGTAAACGTAGTGATTGCTGCTGGTCAGTGGGAGAATGCACAGTGGGACATACATCCAGGTTTATGCTCAAGATTGTAAGCACCCACAGCATCCTGGGTAAAACTGCACTGCACGTGGGCACCTCTTCACAAACCTTTGACGCCGAGTTTGATTTTTATTTTATTTTTTTAATATTTTTTTTATAATTTATGTAAAACATGAACTTTGAACTGGGAGAGCTTTTTCAAAGTCAACACAACAACAACAACAATAATACAATATCACACAAGAAACCGGATTGATAGAAGCCTAGCCATAGACAAAAAGGAACGACAAAAAAAGAGGGATGAAAGAGGGACAGAGACAGAAATGAAGGAAGGAAGAGGAGGGAAGAGCTATTTACTGGAAAGGATTAAATACAGAAGAGGAGAAAGTGCAAGAAGCAAAGTGTGGAAAAAAAAAAAACAAGACAAAGGGAAACACAGATCAAAGGAACATGGGTCATTTCATTACAACCCGAAAGGATAAAAAG
This sequence comes from Rachycentron canadum, assembly GCA_038496675.1. Taxonomy (NCBI): domain Eukaryota; kingdom Metazoa; phylum Chordata; class Actinopteri; order Carangiformes; family Rachycentridae; genus Rachycentron; species Rachycentron canadum. The sequence continues at coordinate 4,680,889 of CM076667.1, forward strand.
GCACAATTACCAAAAGGCCTTGTAGACCCGCCCTTTTTCACTCTTTTTCTTCTCACTCTATCAGTACATCACCCACCCCCATCCTCTTCTTATTATCCAGCTCTATCAAGGTGGCAGCACTTTCTTTTGTCCAGCCTGAATGTGAAAGGTCAGGCCGGTGATCAAGCCGGTAATTAGACAGACCTGGAAAGAGGAACTAGATCACTGCATGTCACCCTCTTCAAATGAACAGCCAGGGAGCCTGTGTCCCCTTCCTACCGAGCCGCAGATAAAGCCTGTGCCTCTTTTCATTTAAGAGGAAAACGAGAAGAGAACAGCGAGGTGGCTCGCCTTTCTTTCTGCCCTTAATCCACTGCTAGTGGCTTCTAAGCCTATTAGTGTCTGGAAACTTTAAGACAGAGGCTAAAAGAAGTCGGACCTCTGAGAGAGTGGAGACGAGGGTAGGCTTTTCATGTTGTGTGTGGGGTGCGTGCGCTTTCATCTTCTTCTTCATCTTTAATACACAGGTGGATGCAATAACGTAAACACCCTGGCAACACAATGCAATAGAACACAATAGGCCAAGTTTGTGAAGTTTTTAATGCTCAGTTTGTGTCACAGAAGCTTTGGTCAAACGGGACGGCAATCGGTGCAAAAAAGGACGTTACACCTAAATAACCACCACCACCTAAAGCAGGGGTATTCAAGTCGGAGGGTAATAACTGAAGAAAAACATTAATAACATTCATAATAAAAATATATACGTTGTTTTCTCATCTCAAAGAAAATAAAGGTAAAACTACAACTACAAAACAGAGAACCTTTATATCTATATATATAATATGTATCTTCATATCAAGTGCCTAATATAAAGTTTACTCTCTTTTGTTAACTCCTTTTCACATCTTACTATTGTCTTTCCCTCTTCCAAGCCACGGCATCGTTTTTACCTGTCTCGTCTCTGTCCTGCGTCTCTCCCTCACTGACTCGAGTCTCAGTCAAGTATCAACATGTGACCAGTGGCGTAAAGGTCGGAAAAGCTGCGCTGGCCACAACAGAAACACCGAAAAAGGTTCTGGGTCAGTACAGGAAGGCACCTGGGTTAAGAATTGTGGGTAACCTCTGAACTCAAGACTTGAAATTTAACAATTGGATCTCACAGTTATTGATCACAACGAGCCCCACAAAGCCAGTCCTCATTGCAGGCCTCTTACGTCGGATTGCATCAGACCAAAGCTGTTTCACTGTTATTGTGTAAATCATTACTCTCATTTTACAAATCTATTTATATGTGGATATCACGATACTTTTATTTAATGACAATAATAACACCCTGTCTATTCTATTTTGCAATGTACAAAAGGAACAAATGCACTTTGATATCGATGAAATGATACAATCTGTCAACAATACAGGGGCAGAGAGTTTGTCTATAAGGCCACAGACTGGCCACCCTGATACACAGTGATTCAATGTCCACTGACATTCTCGGTCTGGTCAGTTTTTTTTTTTTTTTGTGAATGAAGACAAACGTGCTTAGTTTTATCAGATTTCAAGCTGGAGAAGAAATTGTCAGAATTTTCCCCAAAGAACTGAAGAGTCTATCTGGTGCAACACTGGTGGCGGGAATACAAAGGACCTCTCCGGGCCAGTGTCGCCAAACCTTGGAAGCTCCTCATTAGCTTTCAACCATTGCACAGGGTCTTTATCCACCGGAGCGGGTGTGTATGCAGAAAACTTGTGGGACTGCTGTTTGTTTTGTGCTGATTGTTCCTTCTCCTGCTGTTTTCTCATTATCATTTTGAGAATACCAAGCAAGCCCTTCGAGGCCGCGGGGCTGGAGACACCGGCCTGCTCCTCTTCACATCCTCCTCTAGCAGAGGACGCCTGCGTGAACTGCTGCTTTAACTGTCTTTTGATTGCATGGATTGAGTCAGCCTCTTCTGTAAAGTTCAACTTGAACTTTGGGTCAGGGATTGCATCATTAGAGGTGCTCACAAAACACAAAAACACATAATCAAGAAGCGAGTTCAATAGTAATTACAAGATAAAAACAGGAATAATATTTAATATTCAGGATACACAAGATACCTCAGAGGATTTTACAATATTTAGTTTGTGGCTACTCACATGTAGCCACAGCTGAATCTTCATACAGCTCTTGTAAATTCTGACAGTCGGCCTCACCAGGCTGCTGTCGTCCTCTCAAACCAAGATGGATTAAGTCATGCTAAAGGATTCATGTCTCTGCAGAAACCAGAAGAAACCATATTTGGAGGAGGAGGTGGAGCTAAAGAGGAGTGAGGGGTGGCTCTGACCTGCTCTGTACTCCATCCTCATTGTTAGGTAGGTCAGTGTGTGTGTGGTCTGTCAATCACATGGTAGCCACGCCCTATGCACACCCTGCTTTATGGTCTATTTTGCTCTAACATCATTATGTGTTCAGGAAGACTTGAAAATAGAGACAGAGGCCACGAACTCATTAGGAAAACTTACTGAGGTGATAAATCAAGTGAGAAGTAGGGCCATTTCCCCCTAGATTTCAAAACAATCTGAACCAACTTTTTAGAACCAGTGGCGTCACCCCCTGATGGTCATTAGATAGAATGCAGGTTTAAGGCTCATCAGCACTGGCGTCGCTTATGTCTACATCCATTTTTATACAAAGTCTATGTTATGACCCCCTCACCACAAGGTGCCTGGTAGTTCCTACAAAAATGTTCCCAATTCCAAATCTAAACCACAGGTTTGCTGAGCATTATGCAGGAAAATCTGTGTGTGTGTGTGTGTGTGTGTGTGTGTGTGTGTGTGTGTGTGTGTATGTGTCTGTCTATCTGAGAGACAGCGAATGAGAGAAACTGAGTGAGAGGCAATCGAGCATGTAGAGCATGGTAAGAGAAACATTTACTAAATACTAATAAACTCTAACATATTTCTTGATTCATCTATGTGGTTTTCTCACATTTCTTGAATAATCAGTGAATAACTCTGTGGACAGGAGGTGACACGTCCAAGTAATTCAAACTTACCTGGAAATCCATGCGGACCACCCTCTAGTCACAGCAATTTGGATCGAGGTATGTTAAGGGAGATTCAGTTTGCCAGCTCCCCACTTCTCTTCCATGAGTGGTTAAATCCTTGGCCGACACTCCTGCAAGCCCTCACACGCGGCATCCCCTTGGTCAATCTTCAGGGCCTTTCCAAGTGCGAGATTTAAATTATGACCAAAGCAGCTGATCCAGGTTGATGAGAGGAGGGAAGGAGTTGAACGCAGCCTGCATATTGGCGGCAAATAAAGAGGTTGCCTCACAATAAAACATAACAAAATATATGGCTATACAACAAGCTGCCTGCACAGACGATGTGGTTGTTTTTCACGGGACAGTGTGAGACCATTTTTATTGGTGTAATTGCATTCTGCATGAGAACAATCGTCCAATTACTAAATGATAGTGCAGTATACTAATGATGGACAGTAGTTCATGTAATTGAATTTTACCAAGCAACATTAAAGCATTTGAGATGATACATAAGCTGTGGAATGATACAGTATGTGTGCTGTCAGATCTGTGATGAATATTATTTGAATGAGAAAGAGAGAGATCAGTCCCCTTAATAGGTTTCTCTGGATCCATATTTTCTATAGGCTCTCACATTGCAAGTACATTAATATACCCGAGCAGGCAGTGGTATAGGTAATAATAATTAGTCATTCACGAGTTTCATCAATGGTGCACCTTCAATCACCCTCCACGTCAGAGCACAGCTGCCCTGTCATCCCCAAAACACCAAGACAACAGACTCCAAAGTATCTTCAGATCACCGTTACTGTTTTCCACAACGTCAACACAAGTCGTAATACATAAAAGGAAGCGATGTTTATCCATCCATCCATCCATCCATCCATCCATCCATCCATTTCCTATCACTTAGGGTCCTGGTGGAAGCCGTTTGGGCAGACCAGACATCCCTCCCCTCAGTAACGTTTTCTAGCTGCTCCTACTGAAAAATATATATTTTCTGCAGCATGTTCTAGGTTTTCTTCAGTGTCTCTTACCAACTGTATCTTCCCCCAAGGGAAAGGGCCCAAGGGGCATCCAAATCAGATGCCTGGACCACCCTGATGGCTCCTTTTGTTGCAAAGGAGCAGTGGCTCTGCTTCTGCCTCCCACGTTTCAAAAACTGTGTACAGTCTTCTTGAATGGACTTGATCTGGTTTTATTATTATCATTAAAGGAAACCTGGGGGACTGTTGAAGCTCTAGGCCACACCTTCGCTCTGTACCTACGCTGGAAAGGCTAAGCTGCAGGAGACACTATTCAGCGCAGCTCCTAATGAGCTCTACTCTGCCAAACCCCAGGAAGCTGACCCGTGACAAAGACGGAAGAAGGGCAGGCCTGTTAGACCAAGGAAAAATGTCTCCAGAACATGAACAGGCAACAGTTTTGTCTCACTTACAGTTAATAAATACGATTCATTCATGCATTTATGTTAACTAATGAATAGCTGTTTGCTAATGCGAGCTAAACTGTTATTCACATTCTCTTGAAAACCCTTGAAATGCACTTTTATATTCACATCTCTCCGGACTAGGGGAGTATCAACCCCGATTCACAGAGAGCAAAGCACAGTAAACAAAGCCAGACTGTGATCACACATGACGACCGGAAGAGATACAGACGCGGCGACGTGTAAATAAAAGTCTCTTAAATCAAATGGCTCAACAACCTTTTGTTCCAGAGAGCAGCCTGAGAGGGTGGATGTAAAACTACTACTGAGGTGGTTCTGTGGGTGTTAAAACCACAAAAATAAAACACAGGAAAAGTGTAAACCAACTGGATCCATTATACTGAATGAGAGAGACAGTGGTCTGGTCCAGCATAAGCTTAGCCTACGTCCTGGCCTGACTAAGCAACGGTGACGTCACCACTTTTGCAGACAGACAGGTGAGTTGGCGAACTTACATTAGCAACAATCCCTCCACTCTGAAAGCATGAGGCCTGAGTGAAAACACTGCATGGGCTTACATTTCTGTCTCTGCAAAAACAACAAAATAAATCACACACACAAACACACACACACAAAAAAAAGCAGCCGGACCTTTTAAAATAACGGCTTTTGAATTATTGCCTTCCACAGCTTCCCAGTCCCACTAAAAAAAAAAAAAAAAAAAAAAAAAAAAAGGAAAAAAAAAGAGAAATAAATAAAGAAATACAGCACTTTTGCTGACTTTGTTACGTCATCTGCATTCATTTAATCAAACAGAAGTTGCCCAGTGTTGCAGTTTTGAAGAGTGATTGATCTACCCCCCTCCAGTTTCACCCGGATCAATGACTTTGGCTTGGCCATGTACAATTTGATTATTTACTTTTCAATTCTGAACTCTGATGGTGGCTTTTCTTATGTTTGACCGTTTAATTCAATTTGTAATTTCCTGTCTCCTCTCCCTTCAGGCTGCAAATGTCCACTACAAAGCCCGTCTTCCTCATTTCTACTGATCGTCACCTGTTCTCTCACCAGGACAGATTATTGCCCTGGCCCTGCTCTTTAGATGATTATGGTCCACCTGATCGGTTGTGTTATTGTTGTTTTGGTTGTTGTTGTGGTGGTGGTGAGCAATCTCCACTGAAAGGCCAGTGTTGGGACGATCAATACAGTGGGAGCTCACTTGAAGGTCAGACGCTCTAATGAGAACGCTGTAATTGCGAATATTCATCTTTTGAATGCTCGCTGCTGGGATCAGGTTATCAATTACACATGCACGCAGACACGAAGCTCCCGCACACTCGGATTTACGCGTGCGAGAGAGCTCACAAACTTCGCTTACACTTGCTTCATATGAAATGCACAGTCACGATTGGAACTAACAGGAAAGGAAGAGAAACTGGTCAGCGTGAGGCAACGGGTATTTGAAATCTGAGATGAGAGCTGCAAATATACTGCACCGAAAAGCTGAGCGCTTTAAAAAGGGCTCAGTGATTTCAAAACAGCCGGTCACTGTCGTTTTTTTTTAACCCTACGTATCTCAAACAGGCGGAAGCGTTTGCTGGGGACTATTTTCAGCAGCGGATTAATTCACAATTGATGTCAGTATTTCTGGCTACAGGACATTGTACAACAAGCTGCTTCTGAACACACTGTGGACACACAGAGAGAAGATGCCTGTCACTTTCAATAATAATGATAAGAAGAAGTCACTGAAGGGATCTGAAAAGTAAAACTGTTGCCAATGATGATGTAATAAAACATTTTCGTGTCATATCCTCTTGGAAGAGCAACAGCCAATGGGAAAAGTCCAACGCTCAGCCGACCAATCGTGTAACTTCTTCGCTCACTCACTCATGAACATTTAGTGTAGCAAACAAGAACATTGTACAAAAAGAAATGTAACTTAAGCTTGTCTTTACATTTCCTATGTGCTATGTTTCGGGCAAATTCATCAACACAATGTTAACAGAAAGTGTTAACTTAAACAAACTGAGCATAATTTCCATTTTATTCATTATTTCCTCATTGTCTTCCTATTCCAGTGACCAGTTTGGAGATGGCTTTCTGTCCAGGCTGTAATTGTGCCGTCTATAACTTGTTAGCATGAATGATTTCCATTGTATTGAGAACAATGGCAGCTGATAACGGACTGTCAACAGTACATTAGGAGCTCTGGCCGGGGTCAAAGCAGACTGACACTATCCCGGGATGGACTGAAGCTAAGGCTTTCTGACAGGACTTTGACAGGTTCACAGCTTAGTCTGGATTAGCATTTAAAGAGGCAGTGAGAAGAGGCATATTACCTGGCATCATAAGATAGAAAGTATGAAAAAAATGCCCAATGGTGCAGACCAAAAACAGAGCTAAAAGAGAGAGACTATTGGACGAACACAACTAGAAAATTATCAATAAGAGGTGATTTTCCATTCGCGATTTGGTTCTTCTGCCCCCAAATGAATCACAAACAAACAAAAAAAATTATTTACAAAAATAAAGTTGTTTGTTATTAAAGGTTTCAGAGAACAGAAATTTAATAGACACATAATCCCAGCATTCCCTGCCAAATGATATTTGCCCAAGCTTGGAGATATCTGTCTCATTATTTCCTTTGGTTGCATAGGTCACCACTTATCACCTTTATATCACCTAAATATGCTGCTGATTTCCATAACTCTGCATATCCCAGTGCGGAAAGGAGAGATAAATAAATGTAAAGGAGAGATAAATAAATGTAAATGCAGAGCCAGAGTGTGATATCGCGTTGATTCCCCATTATTCAGAAGCGAATGACTGTTGGTGTATTGATCTTCAAGAGAGAAGTGGTGTCTGCTGGTTGTTTGTCTATTCTGCTCAACTCAAAGAGAGACAGAGAAGATTGAAAGAAAAAAAGAAAGACAGAGAAGGGAAGACTTGCAGAATTCATCATTTCAAGAGTTGTAAGACTTTTGATATCTACAATGTTAATTGTATAAAAAAAAAAAAAAAAAGTTGACAGAGACGCTTACTTCAACCATTTTGGTAATTTCCTCCCTCTACAAAGAAATGTAAAGTAATTACAATTCCTAGTGAGCAGTGTGTGTGGGAAGATAGGGCGAGATTGCGCGTGTTGTGCGTGTGGGTATACGTGTGCATTTCACACAAATGTGCACACGCGCTTCGCAATTAATTTCTGTGATTTCCTACCAGTCCTTTTACAGGCTTTTTAAATGTCATCCGCTGCTATGATTGACATGCAAATTTGTGGCTGGCAGAGGGGCTAAATGGGAAGGCAGGTTGAGCGAACCAGATAAGGGCATTGTTTCCCCAGCTATAGGCTTAGGCAGGCAAAGCACTGGCTTTAAGGAGGAGGTTAACCCCTGCCATGCCACCCACAGTGCACTGGGGGTGAGACACATCGCGCTCAGTGCTGGCTTTTTAATTGTTTAGCCCAGCGGTTACGATAGGTACGGTGGTGGGGGGGGGTGGTTCCTCCCAGTTTTAGTCAACAGCTTCGGGGGGTGGTTGGTCTCTTAAACCTGCCATTAAACCCTTTCACAACATTAACTGATTTTTAACCTTGCCGCCACCGAATGGCATTTGCCAACCTGCCGCTAGCCGCTAAGTTCATCTCCGCTGTCGTCCGACCCGAGAAAAAAGTGGGACCGGTGACAAGTGTGACCGTGGGCAGGTTTTCTTGAGCTCTGAAACAGTAGTTGGACAGAAAGTATCTCTGCTTGCATGTACTACTACTTAACCCTTTAATGTCAGACACATGACGTTTATTTATTTATTTATTTATTTTTTATTGAACAATTATGTTTCTTTTAAATGCTCTACACCGGACATACACACACAAACGTATTGCCCCTTAAATGTATTAAATGTTATAGATTCATTTATTCATGCATCTATATACTATACTTATATAGTTATATTGCATGTATATTATATGCATTTAGAGTAGCATATTATAGATACTATATTTGTATTTCAGTTTTTTTATCAGTTTATTTATTGATAATGGAAAATGGACTGCGCTTCAACTCACATGCAGCACTTTCCTACCACACACACTGATGTTACAGTTATTGGGGTTCACTATCCTGCCCCCCGGCGACACTTCGACATGCAGACAAACATGCTACAGCCATCTCCATTTATTTTATTGTTCCTTTATTTGTAATGTAGCCATTGGAAATCTTAAAGCAGAGAGATGGAGGAATCAAAATCACAACAGTCTTTACTGTCGTCATGTTGGACCTATGATTATTTAATCTCATGCACTCCCTGCACATCACGTCACGTTTTATTAGCAGCCAGGTTGAGTGCCACCGCCAGTTTCAGTTGATATAGAAGCTCAAGTGCAAGCAGGCACTTGGAAAACCCTTACGGACCTCTCTGTCAGCTTTAAGTAAGAATACCTGATGCCCACGGCCAATTTTCCTCAGATAATACAGATAATTAATATTCTGCCATCCAATCCCCCAATGGGGAAACAGATGTTGTGTAATCCTCACCGGATCCAGGAGAACCTTTAAATGTTACAGCTTCATAGCTCTCAGTGTGAACTTCCAGGAGTATAATCCCAAACCCTACTTCAGGACTTTAATACATTTAAATAAATTTGTATCATTTAAAAGTTACAGCCAAAAGAAACGACGACACCATGCATTAAGGTCTCGTAACGTGTGCAGAGGTGGTAAAAGAGAGTCAAACTACACTGATTTAGGCAAATCTCAGGCATCGTACATGCTTCCCTACCTTCGTGGTCGAAGTTGTTGTGGCTGTGGCTCTCAGCTTTGTGAGGAAGACTGCAGACAATGCCCAGAGCTGAAAAAAAGTCCCGCTGTTTGTATTTACAGATAGTTCTCCCTGAGATAACTGTGATGTTGGTTCTCTCTTATGAAATCAATGACTTGAATTCATTTATTTATGTCCTCAAGTTGAGGGCATTGCCAGTTTAGTTTTTGGGGTTTGTCTTGGTCAATATTTGATATTTATTTATTTTGTAATAAAAATGTTCAAAGTTTGCATCAATCTTCCAAGTACTGAATTAAGAAGTTTTTTTTTTTTTTTTTTTTTTGTCAATTAAAACTAAACTAAAATGTCTCTAGTTTTGAGACTAAACGTCGAGAGAGCTAAAAAAAAAAAAAAAGAGAACCAACAATAAATCTCGAAACAGGTGTCAAATTAACGCTAAAATAAATTAAATACGTGGCATAACTGCATGCTGTAGCTAATGAGGATCAGACTTGACACTATTGTGACAAAGGAGCAGAATTAGAAATGGAGCTCAGAGTTCTCAGTGGATACGGTGTACAGATGTTAGTTGGATTTGATTTACAGTGAATTGACAGAGGTGAAAAGTATTAGATGGGGAAACTCGAAATCAGTCTTAAGAAATTCATTTAAATTGTCAGCCTTAATTGGATTGGATGGGGGAAGCTGTTTTGAATGGAGCCATGATGTGTAAATTAACTCTAATTGCCCTAATAGTAAACTATGACAGGGAAGCTCTACACTGAAGAAAACTAACTGATCTGTTGACAGATCTGTTGTTGTGAGAGCTACACAACACAAAGAGGCTTATACAGGGCTTTTAATACATTGCTTTTCCTTTTTTTTTTTTTTTGGCGATGTGTGTGTGTGTGTGTGTGGGTTGGGGGGCGGGTGCACTAAAAAGTGTCAATATTGGTCAAAGTCTGCACTGCATGCTCAATATAAAATGTCAGTCTGATTCTGGCTTCACACACTATGGATGGATATATAAAAGAAGGCGCACACACAGACACACACGCACACACAGATTGAGAGAGAGAAACCAGCATTAAGGCAGAAAAAGAAAAAAAGAAAAATGTCTTGCACTTTTAGATAGGCCTAAAAGTGCTCGTTCGATAGCAGATGTTGAGAGTGCAGCTTGGCTAAGAGGCTTTTCATTGATCTGACTGCCGCATCTTGAAAGAAAATAGAAATATGTTGATGTTAGCCTCTGAGGGGGAGTGGGGATGGGGCGTTGGGGGTGCTGGGGCAGGAAAGGCAGAACAAGGAGAGGCAGTAAAAGAAGCATCATGCTGAAACTGAAAAGGAGAGCTGACAGCCAGAGTAAAACGATGAGTTTTCTCTTCCTGTCTAACCCTCAGCAGAGCGACAACTCTTCAGTTAATGCAAGGAAGTGATCCTTTAGTCACCTGACCGGCGCCTGCGATTCTGAGGGGATAAGACTCCGCGAGGGCCAGCAGCTGGAAACCAGAGCGATACGTGGGCCGCGGAGAGCAGTGAGATGTGTGAAGGACCACAGCAATTAAACTGGGTGTTGTAGATATAATAAGAAGCATGATTCTCCAACTGCGTGGCCTGTTACACAGAAACCAATTTCTGTAGGTGATTTTAGGCAAAATGTGTCATTTCCATAAGGAAATGAAATGACCTGCTGTGGTGCTTTTATTCATGGAAGGACAGAGGCATAAACAACTATTGTGGTAAAATGAAGGAAACACATTTGCGGTACATGATGCTGTAATGTCCTGACCCTGTACACGTGACTGAGCCATTTCGACTAAAACTTTTTTTTTTTTTACTTAAAGTGAATGTGAACTAGATTAGCAGATGTTAGCAGGACTGACAATAGCATGTTTTTCTACTCACCAATATGGCCGCTGTTAGAATGGCATGTCTATTTCCAAGCTGAAGCACTCATCAGTCATGTAATATACTAAGACTGTGAGAGGTGAACCTCTAACCTGTGAAGCCTCGACTAGCCATGAGCCCATATCCAATAATATTGAAGAGCGTGATATTTCCAGCCATTTGTGATATTTTTCAGTTTCTCTTTTTTCTTTTTTTCTTTTGCCATTTTCTACCCTGCTGCCAGGTCACATCCTCATTTTACTGCTTTTGGTGACCGTGCATTGTTTTTCAATTTCATTTATTTCGCACAAATCAAATAAAGACACATAAACATGGTATAAACACGCCAATGAACTTCAGAAGCTTGTGAACGGGGGCCCAGTCACTGCATGTACAAATACAAACATACCGAAACCCTGATATCTAAAACCCTAAAGCCATAAAAAGAAAAACCAAAGGTAAAGGTAAAGAAAAATTTAAGTCAAAAGTTTAGAAGTGAGAAAGTAAGACATTTTGGCTGTTAATATGTAATGTTTACAGCGGAGTAACCAGTTTTGAAGACAGCGGGCTTTCAGGGTGTACGTATATTGGCGACCCGGCGCATATTTCGCGATATTCGTCCGAAGACTGAACGGAGATATTGAAATCTCGATAAATGAAACTCGGCCACGCCCGCTGAGCGCACACTGATCGGTCTCCCTGTCGCGCTGAAACCTCCATCAGTGCTCCTCTCAATACACGACGCACATTTTAAATCCCAGGGCCTGTCATTTAGATATCGCCCTGAATTATTTAGCTGGCATCTATTGCAGCGCTGCCACGGTGACAGCAGTCAGCTCTGCTAAAGCACGCTGCTGCTAATGACTGGAGTTATTTGAGGCATTATGCAAAGCAAAGCTGGACAAGACCTGTCAACAAAGAGAAAATCAATGTGACCAAAAGCCAGTGCAAGTGAGTTCCATTAAAGCAAAGACTGTTTTTTACTCAAACCAGGATCTGGAGACTGACTTAGGCTGACAAGGCCATGGTCAGTCATTGACATATTAAATAGGCACAGTATGAATTGTAAAAAGAGTATATGGGCTTTAAATACAAGCATAATTCAAGTAGAAAATCTATCTTCTTTGCAGTGTGTCCGAACATGATTTTCAAAAGCACCACGACGTTCAGAGGCAGAGCACGAGTCGCTTTTACTATAAGACACATTCCGAAGCCGATGTCATCTCATCTATTCATCTCACGTTGCACAAAAGAAACAAATGCACAAATTCAAACCCTACATCATAATCCCTGCTTCGTGAAAACGTTTTTTTGAAATATGACCCCGAATCTCGAAGTCTTGTCTCCGAGTTAAACTTGTCCTCCACCTCGGGTGAGTGTCCGTTTTTCCTTTGACATCTTCCTTTGGAGTTGTCCGTCTCCTTCGCTGACAGGGTTAATGAGATGGCAGCACAGAGGCCAGCCGCCGCGCTGCTGTTCCATATTTATTCTAAATCTCAATGTACTCATTGTGGCTGGGCATTATTTAACAGTGTGCCCTTGGGCTGCTGCTGAGGCTTTATTCAATTCACCAAGGTGGCGGGAGGTCAGGGACTGCGCTGAGCTTCTGAGTCACACAGCGAGCAGAGAGAAACACTCCTCCTTCTCCTCCTCCTCCTCCATTCACGCGTGTCTTCGGTCCTCCTCCCTCACTCCTCACTCCATTTTCTGCCTCTGTTCGTTCAGATAGCGGCTGATAAGGTGTGATTAATGAGGGCAGGCTCCTCGCCAAGAATGAGAACATCTGTCTATGATTTATTCTTTTTTTATTCTTTCATTCAGTTTAGTGTGTATGCGTGCGTGTGTGTGTGTGTGTGTGTGTGTAGTGGTGTACCTGTGAGCAGGAGACCACCTTTACACTTTCCCAGTAGACGTTGCTGAGGATATTTCGTGTAGCTGAGTTCAATGAGATGCAACATGTGACAAATGGTGCCTACAGAGTAGCTGTCAGAGGAAGTCTCTATTGTTTTCCATGTAAACTCAGCCGACCTTAGCGGCGGCGGCGAGGGGAGGGAGGGCGGCGCGCCGCTCTCGTGAAATCGCGCGCAGCTTTCACGGCGGTTCGACCTCTTCGACTTTCGGCCGCGGCTCGCTGTGCGACCATGGCAACCGCAGAAAGCACAGTGAGGGACATGTGCAGCGGCGGATTTTACAGGTTTACAGGTCTGAGTTTTCTGAATGACACCAGCAGAGAAAAGGCAGAGAAACAGTACAAACGGCAACTTAAACATGCTTGTGCTGCTAATTAGCAAAAGTTCTCGAATCATCTCATCTCACGAAGGCAACGTTGATGTTTTAGCAGGTTGACTTTATTCGTTGCATGTTTTCATTATTCCTTGAAAAATAAAACTTTGTGGCAGTTCATCCAGTGGTTGTGGAGCCATTTTGAATGTGGACAGAAAACGTCAAGCATTCTGGACCATTGATCGATTTGGTGGATGTGGGGATGAATGAAAAATTGAGAAATTGCCAAAATGAGGATTAGTATTGAGGATTAGATATTTACGACTCCACCATCTGGATATGGAAGCAAATCTCCACAATTTGAACTATGTCAGCAAAAAAAAAAAAAAAAAAAAAAAAAAGTTTTGAAATGTAGTTGTTACTGAGGATTTTCTGTTGAAAAAAAAAAATCACTGACTCGTTTCTAAACAGTTCTTAAAAAATATAAAAATAAAATTGGTGTGACTAATACCCATGAGCTATTCTTTTTAAGTTGGCCTATTTCTGCAAACTCAATTCAGTCAGGTCAAAACATCTGGCTCCTCAGTAAAATCCAAGACCAGAACATCTGGGATAACAAGGAAAAGCAGTGGAGCCTGGATGAACTCAAAGAATGGACCATACACAATCACTGGAGAAGATGAACACGCAGACACACAGAAAGGCCCCATGGGGTTCGAACACAGAACCCTCTTGCATCAAGGCGACAGTGTGATTGGCAGGTTGGTTTTTATCCAGTTATGGTTGAGGGTTAGGGGTGTAATGATACGTTTTGGCAAATAAATAATACATATCATTCTCCATGTTTCTGATATGATTCAAGAACGATATTTGGCTCATTCAGAACGATACAATACGATTCAATGACTTGAAGTCGATACAGGACCTGGTTAAAAAATTCAACCAGTGTGACTGTGAAATACTCAGGACTCAGGGATAAATTAATTAATAAAAACTTGTCCAACATTGCCATGGCGCACTGTCCAACCACTCTGACTCATTAAAAACAGGGATATCATAGAAACATTCTTCTGTCATGGTTAAAATGAGAAGATGCTCAAATGTCATTGTCCAAAAGTCTAATATAATAGTCTAATGTAAGTCTAATATAATTAATTTAATTTAATCAAATTTAAATTAAATTGAATTTCACCTCAAAGGCGGCTTGAAAATCTCTCGCTCTGTCGTCTTTGGTACTGCTGGTGCTGCCCATGACGTCACGCACAGGGAGAGTCAATCAGAGTAATGTTTAAAGTGTCTTTACTATTGAAAGTGCTAAAAATACATCCATGCAAAATTCGCTGTGCTTGAATAGAATTCTTAGAGTCGACACAACTGATTATTTACCTTGCAAATCGATTTTCGATCGATATATGTCTAAAATCGCGTAGGACGACTTGCCGAGCACCTCGGATCGCAGGAATATAAATCGATACGTCGATGTACTCGTTGAATTGCTACACCCCTAGTTGAGGGTTAGATTGTCATAGAAAAAGGAAATTTACATTTACATTGTTGGTGATGTAGCAGAAAAATGCTGCACAAACGCTGCCAACATCAACACCGATTTTGAACTGTTCAGAAAAATACGGAAGAAATTCTCATTTATCTCCATGGAAACACATAAGGTCTTCGAGTCTCATCACATCCCCCTTGCAGTCCACATCCCTGGCAGACTTGATGATGGTGAGGGCGTCCCTGTACGTATTTGCAAATGTCTGTGAGGGCTCAATTCACAAATCCAGAGAGTAGATGCTTGGATTTCGCCATGGGAATGAATGAATGGGCCACCACCTCTGAATGTGGTTCTCCTGGATACAGCTAAAAGTATTCGCTTTCTGAAGCAAAATCTTTTTTCTTTGTATATTGAAGTACAGCCTATTCAGATGATGATGACATACGTTTTCTTTTGGATTTCAAGTTGAATGTTGGTCACCATCGAACGATGCCAACAGCTAATTTACGATCATGTTCTCGACAGATGTGGCATCTTTGCTTTCCCTCCCAACAAAACAGAGAATTTCTCCAAGTATGCAACTGTGGTACTTCTTTCCTCTGCAATGTCTCGCTGTAAAATTGGCAAATTCCCTGTGCTTTCACTTAAAATGTCCCCTACTGGAAATGAGAGGCATAAATCACCGTGCATGTCTGGCACCAATGTGCCCGCTGTGTCACATCAGCTTGAATTTTTTACAACATGGAAGGAAAGCGGCGGGCCCGTTGACACTTTGCAGCCTGGGAGCTACTGTTAGTCAACCACTCATATCCATTTTTAATGAGCTCTCAGCCATGATATAGTGTAATTTCACCTCCAGGACCCAGTGACGCTATTTACTGTTAACGAGAAACAGCACAGCACCGGCCAAATCTTCCCGATTGCAGCGTTTATGAAATTCACAGGTTTATGACTTGGACAGGGTGTTGTGTGTGTGTGTGTGTGGGGGTGTATGTAAGTATAGTGCGTGTGTGTGTGTGTGTGTGTGTGTGTTTGTTATTATAGCCTTGTGATCCTGGTATAGCTCTGAAGCTAGGTTTTGTGTGAAGCACACAATTTGTTTGAGCACAAATGAAAATCAAGCATGTCACTTTAAATACTTTGACCAGGATGTGTTTATGTACAAAGGAGAGGAGGGGCCAGGTCTGTCTGCATAAGTGAAGAATTTGGCTGAAACTACTTGGACAATATAATGAGCTTCATTTTACATTTAAGAAGACACTTTTTTCCCCCAACTTTTTATGTCCTAGTCAGATGAAAAGAGTGAAAGTCCAATTCCCAAGGTAAAAGTAGAAGGTTCTGGGTTTAAATTGGACATATATGTTTCTAATTAGAAATCTGCTACCCAGACAACATATGAGGTCTTACTGCAAAGAACTTGAGGCTTGGTTTGAGTTGTGGATTTCTTTTTCTTTTTTTTTTTTTTTTAATTGTCATTTATTATTTTTTCTTTATTATGACTGTTACAATGTGCTTTGTTTACCAACTAGCCAGTATTTACTGGCTCAAGACATAGACAAAGTTAAACTTACCTGACCCCTCACACATGTATGTATGGGCAGAATAGTGATGCAGTGGTTAGCGCTGTTGCCTCACAGCCAGAAGGGATCAAACCTTAATTGGTGACTCTGCTCAGATGAGTGGACAGATACGTGGTATAGATAATGGATGGATGTGTGTACAAATATATATATACACATATACGTGTATATATATATGTATATACACATATACATGTATGTGTGTGTGTGTATATATATATATATATATATATATATATATGAGACACACATTGGTGTCCGTACAACCCTCAGTTAGGTTCAAGAAACAAGAAAATCAAGGTTTGGGCTCATTAGAGAGGCACCGGTGGCGTGAAATGGTCCACTTCCTGGCTCCTAAGTGGGTGTAGTCAGACAATAGGTGCTACAGTAGCTAATCCTGACTTAAAACTTAAAACTTACCTGTCTGCATCTGTTGGAAAAGAAAAGACAGATACATTGCTTCTATTCCTATTGTTGCACAAAGCTTTGGCTTGTCCATGTCAAAACAATGTAACATTTTTTATCTGCTAACAGTTAATGTCGCATCAACCCAGCATAATATCATGTCGGTCTAATAGTATTATCTTTTTTTCCTCCCCAAAGAACGACGTTTGAGTCATAGTTTCACGCCTCAAACCGTTTGCATTTCTGTTTCTTGTATTGCACTAAAACTGGACCAGAACCAACAGAAGGGATGTGTGTTGCTACACAGACACAGGTCTCGAACAAAGTTAATTTTCTTCTGACTTCGCTGTCTTAAAAATACCACAAAATGTTCCGGAGATACAGCATGTGGCTTGTGAAAATTGGGTCCAGCATTTACTTCAGTGACTATGGGGCCAAAGAACTGGTCACATTGGAATAAGTAGACTCTGGACCTGCTGCTAGTCTCCTGAAGAGGTGGGAGGTTGCGAAAATGACGCAGATACAGGAAATGGTTCCCAGTATGCTGTCTCCTTTCTGGTGAAAGCAAGTTCTTCTTTCAGGAAGGAGGACATTCACGGCCATAGTTACAATAATAATGTGGTTGAGGCTTTGAAATGGTCAGGGATATAAAAAACATAATTGACTACCAGTTCTACCATCCATCCACCACGACCTGTTTTTACTTGACAGCCTTTAAAGGAAGCCCAAACCTATGCTGTAACAGAAATGTGGAACAAATAAGGACGTTATGCATGAGTAGAGAGTGCAGGATAGTTTTGGAGGACTGTAGTCTGTAAATGATGAACAGCTCTATCAAACCTGGTAGTAACAGCGCTGTGAGACAGTAAAATTTCTTATTCTCATTGCCTCTTTAATTTTGCACCAGTTATGTGATCTCATCTACGAGCATCAAGGTTGCATATGCAGAAGGAAAACACATCATTTCTTCCTTATTGTTTGCAGTTTGCTTTCACGCATTCCGACAGCTGGCGTTTTGTCAATGATGCCAACAGCTCTACTTGAGGCCAAAACCAATCAAATCTCTAAAGAGCCAACAATGGAGCGGGGCTTTCATGCCTCTAAGGACTTCCTCTATCTGGAAGCCAAGGCCAGCAGGTAAACACTCCTATCGGAGAAATGAGATGGACTGAGTGGCACGGAGGGTGGAGGATGACTTCAGAAAGCTGAGCCATGCATTCAGCCTTTCAAAGGGAGTAAAACTTTGCACAAAGCATTCTCAAGCAACAACTTTACTGGCATTTATTTAGTAACTCTCTCTCTCTGGCTTTGTGTCAGCTCCTGAATAACCTTGTGCCACATGGAGAATTCAGCCAAAACAAATGCATTTTAAGAGCGGTTAGGGGTGTGGGGTGAGCACTTAAAACAGAGAGAAAGGAAAACTTTCAGCTCTCTTATATTGGTTTGTGGCTGCAGCTGTGTCTAAGAGGGAGGGTGAAAGACAAATTAACTTTTCCTCTGCTGTGAAGACAAAGACCTTTAATATTGGAGTGTGAATACATGGAGGGCAAAGTTTAAGAGTTAATGTACAT
The DNA here is from genome assembly GCA_038496675.1 of Rachycentron canadum. NCBI lineage: Eukaryota > Metazoa > Chordata > Actinopteri > Carangiformes > Rachycentridae > Rachycentron > Rachycentron canadum. The sequence continues at coordinate 4,699,236 of CM076667.1, forward strand.
CGGTGGCGATTAGTAATCTGTCTTTTTGGTATTGGGTGAACTCAACAGACAAAAAACAGCGGCCTTAGCTCGCCACCAATTGCAAAGCAGCATTGCAGTCTACATTCAGGAGCTAATTGATCTTTGAGGCTGTACTTACTGCAGGTTCAGTGGTGCTTTGAGCTCGATGCTAATGTCGGCATTGGTAATACGCTGATGTTAGCAATGTAAGCGATAGTGTTTACCATATGAATTTAATGCGATCAGATGCTAATATTCGCTATTTAGCACGAAACAAAAATTTGGGCATGAACTGGAAAAAGTAGTCCCATGCCAGTCTCCTGGGTATAATGTGCAAGATTTCTAAATCTGGCTTTCGGTCAAATACTGTATTTGTATTGTAGAGCCTGGCTCGGCATGGACCATACTACAGGAGTAAACTGTGACCGAGAAAGTGAGGGCCTTAATGTTGGACTTCAGTCATATTTCTATAATGATATTGTTAATTCATTAATTAGTTTGAGGTTGTTTATATCAGATTTGATCAATGACCCTATACCTTATATAAGTACATCTTAATTAACACAGTCTAATGTTGCAAGTTATTGTTACTCTTAGATATCATTTTATCCATTTTTAATACAAAAACATTCATTAGTGCAGAAATGTCAAAATAGTAGTTGCCATGCATAAGTAATTGTTTTTTACAAATTATTAAAGACTCTCTGTGGCGTTTCAGGCCTCATATTCCTGCCAGTGGTGTGACTATGATGTCCAAGGATCAAAAGCACAGGGTTACACACCGATGGGTCCTGCAATGGGCCAACAAAGGCAGGGAGGAGGTAGACAGGTGTGAACATTGTTGGATTCAAGCTACTCTCAAAGTCTTTTGAGGAGGGAACACAAATTTGACGCAGTTGTGCCACCTAAAAGCAACTGCTTGCACGTTTTGCTGTTGCTACGTAGCTAACATTAGCATTAACATCTGTGAGCCGGTGTAGAGGGAACGTTGCAAGTTCAGCATCAAACTTCATTCGTTCACTCACCGAGCGCTGTCTCCGTCGCCAATATTAACTCGTCTCGATCGTGTCTTTTGTTTTACTGAAGTTAGCATGCTAACTGGCTAACTCAGGCCCGTCTTGTCACTCTCTAGTTGGTCAGAGGGCGTATTACAACCTCTATGTAAGCTCTTATCAAGCACCCGCTCCACGAAAGAAGCCATGTTTGACAGCGAAAACTTATGAATAGCACCTTTAAGGATATGAAGAGTCTGCGTCATCATTTTTCATCACTGTGTGATAGCAAAGGCTTGAAATGCCTACACCGCAATACACAACGCAGGTCGACGTTTTGCAGTTCCTTGAAGTGTAATCCAAACTTTAACAGACGCACAATGTGAACAAGGTAATGTAACATATTAAAACACTAAAACAAACAAACAAACAAAAAAAAAACACTACAGGGTGAAAACAGTCTGCAATTTCAGTTCATCCTAAAAACCGGAGTTATCCTGCTGCCATACGTTTCAGGCGTTCTGTCATCTTCCATTTCCATTTAGTTCGTTGTTTCACTTCGTTTTGATGCAGACTTTTTAGCCGTGGCCATTATTAGAGCTGTTTTCTACCCTTAATAATTACAACCTTGATGATTTTGGTACCTTATTGTGGAAAAAGCTGAATTTGATATTTAACGTCGGCCTTATCCGAGTCTGAGTTTGTTGTTTGGGTTCAGGTAACGTGACCCTCATTGTGACAGGTCTGTTAAAAAAACGAAAAAACGAAGGGATTGATTTTTTTTTTTTTTTAAGGCACTGAAATGCTGTCTGCTCATTTATCTGTTGCTTTGCATTTGAGAGGTTTTGAACATGTGGGGGTGGAGCTGCAGAAAAGGTTTACTTCAAGACAGTAGTGAACTCTAAACAGGTCGCTGTTACCTGCCCAGACGTGTGTCAGTTAAAGCATCTGTCCCAAAAAATATAATGTTCTGAAGTGGTTAGAGAAAAAAGGCGTAATGACTAAAGCTGCTAATAATAGTGGTAGCATTGGGTTTTACAGATAGAAGAGCGCCCCAGAAAATCACAATTATACAGCCCAAAAATGCTAAAGATATTAATTTCAATTAAAAAACCAACTGAAGAAACGCACTAAAGTCAACTGGCTTCTCTCTTGCACATCATAATTATTGTCATTACTTCTTATGAGCCTCTCAAGATCCACTTAATGCTGTGTTATGTCTGTTATGTGGTTTCTCATTTATCCAAAAGTGGTGAATAATTTTCCTTGGCCATGAAAGTATTTTAAATGCTATAAAAGTTATCACTTGAGGAACAATTTTAGATTTTGTTTATGCAGATCGCGAGACAAACTAAGTATTAAAACCTAGATGTGCCCCTGCTCTGTAACGAATATCTGTGGTTAATCATCGCTGAATGTTGCCTTCTGCTGTTTTCCACATTTCACAGTATTACAGTTAATAACAACACAGCACATGAAGTAGACAAGTCCTAACAAGTTTCTCTGCTACTTTTAATGTTCTGTGTTATACTGAAGCATAAATAGAAACAATTACCCAGGCACGCCGTCTCTGCTGGCGTGGTTAAAGGGTTGACATGCACTGGAAACGCATAAATACACCATCCATCAGCAACTTTTGTCACGCACCGCGTGATCTGTTCGCAACCAGCCGCCATGGCAACGCTGAAAATACCCCCTCCCCACTCAACCGCCCCCTCCCCGTTAACCAATCTGGAAATGTAAGGTGATTATCAGCAGCTGTTCGCCTCGCCGACCCCCCCCCCCCCCCCACAAGCACAGCTCGCAGTTAAGCCCTGCGAACATCACTTCCCACTAATTAAGTTTGTTTATAAGGGATATTAAGTTTAGGAGGCGCGTAGGTGTAAGTAACCTTCACAAAGTACAGACGAGAGAAGAAGACAGAGGCATATCCTGCTCGCTATTGTGTGAAACATGAACGCTGATGTGGAATGAGATGATCTGTGTAAACACCGGGTGGAGGGGGAGTGTGTGCGTGCGTGTGCGTGTGTGTGGGGGGGGGGAGCTATTTAAGCACATATACACCCACCAATAACACCTACAGCACGCCTCACCGATCCACCGCCGGAGAGAGCTGCTGTCTATTTCTTATAAATAAATCGGCATGATTTTTAAAGTGGCAAGCATTTAATGAAGAAAGGCAGGGCAACTTTGTTCCGTGTTCTTTTTCTTCTTCTATTGTTTTTCCTCATTAATATCTCATTAATAGGTTTTGATTTGTAAAAGAGGGTCCATTAAGTAGCGGTGGAGACAACTGTTGTGTTCACGGGCATGTTAAACTTTGTTCCGCGGATCATGAGGATTAAGTGCCTGACAGTCTGTCGTGGAAGGTAGCAGGGACGCCGCATTAAACAAGATTTCAGAGTTTTAGTTTAATTAAATTTTCAGTGTTCCTCGGCGTGATAGAACAGCAGTCTCCTGGGTAAATTCAACAACACAAGTTCACAAGTCTGGCAAAATAAGTTTTAATGATTCCTAATTTCAGACGCTGTTGTCTCCACCTGATGAGTCGAAGTCCAATATTCACTCGACTTTTACTTCATTTGCTGCTTAATATCTCTCTCTGGGCTAGTTTTGAATTTTGATCCAAAGCGGGTTTGCCAAGTGGACAAGAGAGGTGAAGTCAGGGGCCACAAAACCAAAACAATAAGCTGAGAGAGCCTGAAATACTCAACTGATGATCATTGTTTATATCCAGTTTTTATGTGGTGCAGGTTTAATCTGCTAAAGCTGTTTTTGAGTTAATGCAAATATAATCTTTAACATTAGCTCACAAGCATTGTTTTTTAACCTTTTTTTTTTGTTTGTACTTCTGCCTTTTTTTTTTTTTTTTGGTCAAAGGAAGGGTATTTTCAAACATAACCTTGACATGTAGAACATTTACATTTCACATAACGTGACCTCTCGCAGTACATTGCAACTTTATTTTGCTCGCGGGTGACATTTCCTGTCAAAACCAAATCCCTCTCCTACCACGGCCCATTAAATCTAGCAAGTTAACGCACACGCACGCACACACACACACGTTCATGCTCGCGCATCGTGTCGCTCGTTCAAATTGCTCCTGACTAACTTGTGAACTCGCAGGCTCTTTGTCAAACTTTCCTGGTATTCACTCCCTTAATTGTTGGGAGATTTGGCTGAGCGGAGCAGAGAGCGGGAGGCACAGCGCTAAACAACAACAACACCTGCACCGTGAATGTTTCCAAAGGCCACCCATCGTGGGTGCAGACAGCAGCGTTCCCTCCAGCACCACGATCACGCCACTTCCTCACTCATCTTCATTTAGACCACTTAGAGGCTCACTCAGACGTCTTGCCCTCCCTTCATCTGTGCATTAGGGAGAGCGCGAGACCGAGGGAAGTTATGTTCTCGGGCTGGTTTTGTAAATGAGTGTCACTGATGAGACGTTGACGTGCCGGGGCCGAGGTCTCTGTTGTAATTGTGTGTGTTAAGCTCAGGAGGCGTTTCCCAGAAGCGTCCTGATTTAAGATGGTTTTACAAACGCTTGTTGATCGACGAGCTACTTGTAGGCGGCTAAAAGTAGCAAGGAACCACAAACTTTTCAAACTTTAAATTCATTTTTTTGAAGCTGCTTCTGCACTTTCATCCATCCACTAATGCTGCCAGTTTCAGTCCCTGTTGCATTTCCGTATCTTTTTCTTGTTGGGTATGTACACTGGCTGCAGGTTAGCTGTGCATTTTATTCTTTCACTGTTTCCATCGATGAAGAAATGCCATCCACGATGCATTTTCACTATAAAAGCCATCACTTCCTCATTGGATATTTAATATGAGTAAAACTATTAAATAAACATCAAGTATAAGTTTTATGTTGAAGGATTTCAAGCTTGAAAAATTGTCTTGAGAACGTTTACACATTGACTTGTTTTTTTTTTTTTTTTTTTACTATGGCCGACAATAGTCAAAGCTATTCCACATTTTCATAAGCACCGCGGACGTTAAGAAATTCATAACAGTGCAGACACTTGCTCTGAAGTGGTTTAGAGAACACTGAGCTCGCTCTGAGGAAAAGGGACACTACAGGATAGTGGCTTACATAGTAAATTCAGATTTTTGTACATTTGCACATGAAATGGAAAGAGTGGACCGACCATAATTAATTAGTAGGGAGAGGACATTGTACTGAAGTTAACAAGAGAACAGGGAAAGCGTGGAAAGAGTTGGAGGTGTTGATTCTTCATTAACGGCAAACTGGAAAGAAAAAAAAAAAAAATGGTGCGACTTCTGCTTAAAATATGATCCAACTAAAAATAAAAGTCCCGTTTCAAACAAATGTTAATGGCGCTACATCATGCATGAAGTGCTAAGGCCAACTCTTGTTTTGCGTGTACACACGTGGCGAAGGAGGACCGATTAATGATGTGATGTGCAGCACTCAAAGCCCGTCTCCACAGTGTCACATATCACAGATGCCGCGTTCCTGCCCGTGCCCCCCCCCCCCCGGCTTTCCCGCTTTATATACATCACGTTGCCTGTTACCTGAACGTATGTAAAACATGCTGCCGGGAGCAGGTAATCAGACGCCCTGGAGAAAGCGCGCAGCAAGTCTAATTCTCATCTAGACTGCGTATTGAATAAACTAAAGCCGGTGTGTCAGGTCCAAGGTCGGCAGCAGCCCGCTATGGTTCACTAACAACCGCATCAGCTCCAGAGAGATGATGTAAATTAGGTAGAGACTGATTTCTGTCTCCACCACTCAGGGCTTTCAGACTTCTGGAAGAGCCATTTGTAGCCGTCGTGCTGCCTGGAGGACACCTAGAAACTACGCTCCGTCACTTTTTCTCTCCAAGTTAAGAAACAAAAAGGTAATAATTGTAAAAGCTGGTTGTAATTCATGTACTTTTAAAAAAAAAATGTATCTTTTTTTATTTGTGCTTTGAAGATCAAATTATCATAAAGGTGTAAGTTGTGTAAGAGAAACAAATGATCAGAGTCGGCATTGGCATTTAAGCTGCATTGATGGACTCACAATATAAAGCCACGCACTGAGTAACATGCGGGAAAACACCTTAAAAGCTGCCGGTGGCCTTTGACCAGAACAGTATATAAAATAATGTCTCTGCCTGGCTTTGTTTAACTCGTAAAGATGATAAGGCAGCAAACATTCATTCATTCATTGGTTGATTCATTCCAGAAGCAGCCGGCTGCACTCGGCTCAGGCCTCTGGAGATGAAAGCTACCTCCGCTAACTCTCACAGCCTAATTTATAAACTGAGCTCGACCTCTGCCGGCACTGCTGCCGTCCATCAGAACGGGCGCGTCCGATGTTTTCCAGCTTCATTTTGCTCAACTCCTTCAGTTCAGTTGCCTGTGTTTTATCGCACTAATTACAACTGCATCCACGGTGTCGTCCAACGCTGCTCAGTCAGACGTTTGGCGAGACTGCTGCTGCTGTAATATTCTCGTAGTCACACAGTCATCAGAAAATACTGATGACGCTGAGCACTTTGTATTGTTCAGTCGCTCAGGCTCAAGTTACCTCTGAGTGGTCTGCAGATAGAACTAGTTACCTAACACCGTTGCCGCATCCATATGTGGCGCAAGGTGTTCTACCTGTGCACTCTGGCGTTGTACTGACCGGTGCGGTGTCAGGCGGTGATGGACCGCACCCTCTGTGGCGGCGCTCCCCCTCAGGACTCCGGCGCCTTCGTTTAAACAAACGAGGCTGTGCCAGTCAAAGCAGCGTTAGCCTAAATCCAGCTTTTACCAGCACTTGACATGAAAGGTGGAGATTATTTCAATGGCATTATTGCCAGAGTTTCGCCTGTAGCGCAGGTTCACGGCTGGGGATGAAGAGGACGGGGAGTTTTAGTTTTGTTCCAGGGAGCCAGCCTGGAAGAAGAAGGAGAAAAACTAAATCTAATTCTCGCACAGACTGCAGCGGGAAAGCAGACGCAACACGCACCAGTGCTCACGTCCACACACTCAGGTCTCACAGACACACACACACACACACACATTAAAAAAAAAAAAGTCCCGCACTCACACGCCCACACACCTCCAAACATGCAGTCAAATCAGTTTAAGTTAAGTATCGGCCTACTGAGTTACCGCATTTTGATGTCAATTATTTTCCTTATTCCATTATCCCCTTATCAGGAATTTTCGTGTGTTCATTAACCTTGCGCTCCGACTGCTAATCACGACCATATGTTCCTCACTTTGACAACACCGGTGGGACGTGGTGCAAATGTCGAACTCTGATTTCCAAGTATAGGCCATCCTCTGTTGAAACCACAGATTGAGACCCGAAAAACGAATCTGTAATTAGGATTAATTGTTTGCTCGGTTATTCTCATCGAGGGCTCGGCTGGGTGATCTTGATCACATAAAGGGGGGAAAAATAGCAAGATGGTGAGAGAAGGCAGAGCGTAGAGAGGTGACGCAGCAGACAACTGACTGACGGTCCTGTGAAACCCTATTTTGGTGCGAGCGGGGGATTTCAGCGGGAGCGACAACAGTGAGTCAGTGGAGCAGATGAGGATAACCATCAGTCAATCAAGCCGTGGCCATGCTCTATAAAATCAATAAGGCAGATAGGCAGGCATGAGGAGATGGGCCTGCCAAGCACTGAGCCCCTCATGCTCCGTCCTCATTACGTGGATGAGTAAGTGTGCATTTCCCGCATGATGCTGCCTGATTATCAACAGGCAAAAAGAAGCAGAAAGAACTATTTGTTCAGTTCACATCTCCATATAAACAGATGTGGGTTTCTCCACTTGTGTTTTTGTGCATTTTAGCTGAAGAACAGAGTCTTTACCCAACAACAAAACACAAAATAGAAACATCTTCTGGCTATTTCTGCTGGTATCTACCCTCACAAATACATTTACTTATCTAGAGTTGATATCTCTCCCAGATCTCTGCCTCCACCGATACAGTGGAGGTGAACATAATAACTTGCAGGATCCAAAGCCTGTAGCCTGGACTGCAAACCCCCCCACAATGAGCGACAAGCTCAAGTGGCCAACAGGTGGGAGTTCAGAGCTCATAGGAGCCTGAACACTCAACCCGAGCAATGAAAATCAGTCCCTAAAACTGACAGGTAACCAGTTAAAGATCTAGCGTGGCGTGGTCGCTCGTCTTTCACAAGTTGTAGTCTTTGGGTGAGTGAGTTTCAATAGCCCAGTAAAGTCTGGAGGTGATGAAACCTGCTCTGGATCTGCAAATGAAAAGACTGACGTGATCTTGGTTAAATGTCTCCATTTTATCGCACCACACCTGAGCTTCAAAAGACAAGTCTGAGTCAAAAAAATAACCCTAGGTTACGGGCGTCTTTTTTAAAAAAAACGTTGTTAGATAAGGAGACCGCACTAGATGAATTTTAATGCTGCCAGTGCGGGGACCAGAAGGAGTAATTTCATTTGAAACCCATGCCTTTATATCAGCAAAGCAGTACATAATGAAAGATACATTAGTGCCACCAGACAGTTGTGCATCATCTACGCAGGAATGAAAGTCCACGATCAGACATTTCACGTTGGAAATAAAAGTTCTACTAAACAAGTAAACTCCAATGGAACATTATTTTAGTTTCAACTCAGAAGTTAATGTTCATCATGTTCATTTAACTGCAGTGAACAAGTTGTCTTGGTTTTTTTTATTATTAAGAAGCCAAAGTTGATTAAACTTTTAACCATACATAATTTCAACCTAATGCTGAAACAAGAAAGTATTTCACCAAAGCAAGAAAAGTTTACTTATCCATTTGAACAAATCCACATTTCCGTATTATTATAACTCACACTTTCAAGTTATACTAACTTGACTATGTTTAATACATGAGCTCAAGTTTTTTTTTTTTTTTTTTTTTTTTTTTTTGGCAATACAATGTTCATATGTTTATAGTTTGATGAGAATTGTGGGAAAACAATGTTAGGGTTTTGATTGTGTAATGCTTTCCTTTAACCCTTGAGCTGGGCCTTCACAACTAAACGCCCGATCCCAACCCTAACCCAAAATTCATTCTAAGCTGATCTTAAAACTCAATTTGAATTCATAAACCTTTTAACCTACAGCTAAAATGACAATGCGTTGCAGAAATGTGCAATATACAATATACACACACGCACACCCTCTCCAGGTAATGCTTAAGTAAGGGAAAAATTCAATAAATAACTAAATGTGACCTCAAAGTTTGTTAATTTTAATCTTCTCCGATATTAGGGTGTTTATTTATGAGAAAATAAATACTGGCGTCTGGAAATTGAAACACAGACGAAGGCTCTGGAGAAAAATCACCCTTGTAAATATTGACAGAATATTTATTACTATATTAATTATATATTAATTATTAATTATATATATATATATAGAGAGAGAATTTTTTATTTTTTTTTTTTCCGTTCAGTTATTCAGCAGTTTGTAGCACAGGAGCAGGTGTTATGCGCACGTCCAAACCCTCCTTTCCCGTCACTGACCTGGGGAGCAGGGCGCATCACAGCATCATTTTTATTGACCTGTTGAGGTGTTTTCATGAAAATCGTCAGCTCCCAAATACAGACGACTCAATACCACATTGACGCTGTACGAGCCACTGAATCAGTGATGCCTGCGTAAGAGACCGCGTTGATTGGGAGTTACTGTAACTGCGTTAACAGATGAAAACGGATCCGTTTTTGACCTTGCGTAACGAGGACACAATGATAAAACATCACTGAGTAAGTATGAGATGGGATGCTTCGGTCGTAAAACGCCGACTGGGGTCTTACATTAACGGCAGCGTACCAGGGGAGGGGGAAAAAAAAAGAGGAGAAAAAAAAAAGGTGCCTGAAGACGTTCTGTGAATCAGGAGTTTCACACGTTGATACACAGAACAGAGAAGGACCTACTGTAGAACTGGGCATCTCGATCTGGTGAGAAGGTTTGTGTGATACAACCAGTAGCAGAGGCAGCTGCTGTTTTCAAGGTCAAGTCTGAGCTGAACATATTTTGTTGATAACACGGGCGGTAATCAGCTACCGTATTTTAAGTGCGTGATTGTAAGTCATCTGAAGGGACTGCCGCTTGCACGACAGCCTAAATGTGAAGAGACCACGGACTGCATGCAGAACATGAAACGGTCTCCGAAGACTCTAAATACACACGTATAATGAGTCAGGACCCACCAGTGTGGATAAGAGACGCACAAAGCCTCCTCTCCACTATCGACAATGAGGTGTGGAGGTCAGCATCAGGGATCTAGTCAAGCGCTTCCTTGAGGAACGGTCTTGATTAAAGCAAACAATGGCGACTTGTCGGTTTCATATGGGAAGCGAACATCGGCCTGTGGGAAAGCTGTGTCTTGAGTCGACCCGTCCGTCCGTCCATACATACATACATACCAGCCTCTTCCTAACGCAAACTTTGTCACTCAGAGTTTGGTGAGCGGTGAAGGAATTGGGCAGACAGCACGTCAGCTTTACCCAGCCAAAGACCGGCAACACACACACGACACCACATGGAGCACACAGGCATGGTGGCATGGAGCCATCGCAGTGATTTTAGATATAAAGGAACAAGATATTTTGCTTCCCTGGCCATTTGCATATGAATTTAACTGAGCTGTGAATGCAGCATGCATGAGCTTTTGACATAGCCACTTTCTTTTAATCTGACTCCCTGGCACTTTGAGGTTAGTAGTAGATTCTTACTTGGGGGGGGGGTATTATTACCACATATTTGCGTAACCCACAAAGGCCCCTGGCTATGAAGAAACTGTAGCAAAAGCAGAAGAAGTGCTGGAGGAAAAATGGCCAGGAGCAGCAGAGTAAAGCTTCTAAAACAAATTCTTCTTCGTGCTGAAGTTCCCTTTGTAGCCAGAATTTAAAAGGCAAATTTTTCACCCAGCTTACAGTGCGTAGGCTTGGGGTTGTCAGGGTGATCAGAGACGCCTGATGGGCCAGTGCGGCGAGGAGGAGGAGGAGGCGGCTGACTCAGCAGCTGCGTCTTGGCCGTGGTTAGCCTGGTGGGCTGGACTGGAGGAGGAGAAAGGAAAGCTGACAATCTGTCTTTGACTGATGGACCCTCACTGCAGACTTTCCAAAAGGGGGAGAGGTCACAGGAAGCCACACGCATCCACAATACTATCCTCTCTTTTAAAAGTACACATGCAAACACACATGGGCATTTATTAACAATTTCAAGACCAACAATGAGCTTTGTTTTTGTTGGAAAACTATTGAAAATATATATTTATATTAAGTGGTTATCTCTCTACATATTCCTTTTTATGTCGTTTTACGGGAGATTAAACCACTCTCACGTTCAAGCTCTACACATAAGAGCTGTGTTAAGTTGGTGATAATGCAAACTGTACATATGTTAGACGCGTAGTGTGTTTGTCACTGCAGCTAGCACTCGCAAGCCACATCACCCTACGCATGCCCACAACCCATATCGGATATTGCGTTTTGCCAATTGAGATGTATGTGTTTTCAGGGACCCTTAGCGCCTCAAAAACACTCAAAGGAATCAGAGTAAAAAGTCATTACTCAAAAGCAAATGCAAGCCTTTAGCACTGACCGAATATGCAGTAAATATAGTTTAATCCCTGGGAGGAGTTTGTTGAAGTACAACGGTAAATGGTAAAAAAAAGGGTTATTGCTCCAAGAGGCTTTTTTTGTAGCTCCAGAGATGATGCACATTAGCAACCAGTTTTCACACATCTAGGGAAACTACTTGCACCATGTGCTGGATGAAAGCAGATCTTCTTGGTTTTCTTTATGGTTTGCTTGCGCTGTAAACACATTGACCAGCTGGTGTTTTGTTGTGTTTCTAACAAAGTAGATCATTTGCCGCCCCCAGTGGTCCGTAACTATGTCAACAGAACTAAGCATCCTCAGATTTCACAATAAAGTTTCATAGGAATGACGACCTTATAGAAATAGGACCCAAGCTGTATGAAAGAAAAAGTTTCACGTGGTGTTTGTAGTTTAAAATGAACCAAATCAAAACATGTTCAAGTCACGATTAGTCCATCTGTGTCATCGCAACAGTCATTTACATCCCTGTCAATAGAATAACTCAGAAAATGATATTTGGATTAATTGAACAACAGACATCATGCTGACAGGAACATATTGCATTTGGATCATGTTGCGTACAAGCTGTGACTCTCTGGCATCATGTCATACAGCAATGGTGTCTCTAACTCCCTCGCCCCCCCCGACAGTGTGAGGTTATAGACCCGCACCAAACTGTTTGAGTGTGTTTATCTGCAATGTGTTTGAAGGGAGGCTCAGCAGCAGGTTTCCAATGAAACAAAGCAGAGTGATGAATTAAGACTCAGTGGGATAGAGTGAACACAGCTGACGGACCGGTGATAAACGGCCCACTGATGTTTAAATATTACACACACGACGGAATCTGCGCAAAACACACACTGGGACAGGCACGTGCGCCGGGAACTTTCAGACACACATGCAAACACATCAGAAAAAGCATACATCGTGTGTATGTGCAGTACTGTGCAAAAGTCTGAGGCCACCACAAGCTTTGTTTTCAGCAAAGTTTTAATGAGCATCCATCCCTTTTCAGTCTCTTTATTAAGATACAAACAGAAAATACAGGAAATATGTACACAAAATAAAAAAAAACTAAAAAAAAAACTAATTTTTCAGCTTCTACAGGCACAATCAGTATTTAGTGTGACCTCCCTTGGCACTGAGCACATATTGAACTGTTTTGGGGAGACTGTCCTGAAGTTTTCTGAAGTCATCTTCTGGTATATTATACCAGGTTCTTTCAGCTCTTCCCAGAAGTCTTTAGATTTAGTCTTTTATTTCTCTCTCTGTCCAGGTGATCCCATACTGGCCAGTTTATGATACGTTTTTCTCTCCAAATATGATTTCACTGCATTAGCAGGGAGCCTGGGTTCATTATCATGCTGAAAAAGAAAACCATTCCCAACCAGGCTCTTTCCAGCAGGAATGGCATGATGAATTAAAACCTGTGCACCTTTTAGCATCACGATCCCATCAATTCAGACAATATCACCAACACCACTGGCAGAAATGACCCTCCACCATGTTTCAGTGAAGGCCATAAGCACTTATTCTTCATCTCTCTCCAACTCTTCTTCTCACATATTGCCCATGATTGGACCCAAAGATTTCAAACTTGGATTGGTCACTCCATAATACTCTTTTCCACTGATCTTCATTCCAGCCTTTGTGAGCTTTAGCATATATTCAGACTGTAGAAGAGTGAACTTGAAGCTCCATCCTGGTGAAGCTGCCAGATGCTGAGCCAGGTCCTTGCTGGACTTCTTGCAGTCTCTCAAAGAAGAAACTCTGAGAAACTTCTAATCAAGTTTTCTTGGCTTGACCTCTCCTGATTCTTCAAATTTCTTTATAGCAGCTTGAATATCACATCTTGAGCATCCAGTTTGTTTGCTGAATTCCCTTTGAGAGCGGCCTTGAAGATGCTAAATGATGATTTTATGACTGATAATTCTGTGATCTTTGTCATTTTTACTGGAATGATGTGATTGAAGGTTGGTCGTATACATATTAGCATCTTCCAAAGAGTTAACCTCATACAACATGTGTCTGTAATGATCAGGTATATCTTGAACAAACCTGGTGTAATGGACCTTTTTCGCAGCATCATGTTGACATGAAATAGTCAAATACAAATACAGGAGTTAGCAATGACATTAATTCAGGCTCCATTCCATTTAGGTTTAAGAGCCTTTGTACAGTACTGTATATATGTATGATTTTAGGCATCAAAGGCTTAAAAAAACTTTATACTTTAAATTTATTCAGTATTTAAAAGGAGATTTTAAAATATCACGGATAGCGATACACTAAAAATGTAGCAATATAATTTATAGGCCATATTGCATAATTCTTAAAAGCCTTATGACACAAATGTATACACTGGAGATTTATCCAGACATGGACTAATTCATACTGAAGGTTCTGTATTTTTAAAGTCAGCTGTATATCAGCGGTGTGTATATGCAGTCTTCACCCCACCTATACGCATTTACCATAAGAATTAGCCACAGACAGGCTACATAGCAGTGCCCTATCGGTGTCTTGCAGTGCAACACTGCAGCAAATCATGGGATAGAAAGTAATCAGCGCCGTTAAATGTGCCCCGCCGGAGTTTTGACTGTGTTTACGTTCTGCCTTTCTCATCAAAACACATTAAGTGCACGCTACAGGTCTGACGAACACGATGAATGCATTTTCTTTGTCGTCATTTGCAACATTTGCAAAGGATTTACATCCATGTGAGTCTTCTTCCTCCTCCCTGCCTTTGCTGGCACATTGCTGTTTCTTGGCCCGTTACTCCAACAAACATTTGATCGCATGAATCGTGTAGAGTCATTGGCAGCGATGTGAATCGTGTCACCTGCATATGCTCAAACAGTGATTCACAGCACTACTAGTCGGGCGTAATGTGTCTGTGCCTCTGTCAAAAAGCATCACTAGGGTATTTCAATTGTACCTTCCCATGCAGTAACAGTAATAAGCAGGGGGTCACTTTCTTCAACACCTTAAAATTTGTCGTAACATCACAAAGTATCAGCAAAGCATCAGCACAAAATTGCTTGCAGAGATAATAGTTACTTGATAAAAGGAAAGTCTATAGAACTGTATATGTATTTTGTCTGTGGCCCCAGAAAAATGCATCTTTTAACAAGAGTCCCTTGATCTGTTTGGTTCAAGGACACTTTGAAGCTTGACTCCGACGGTCCCCCCATTTGTTGCAAATTTGTTTGAAGTAACACGAAGCAAAAATGTTGCTGGAATCCACAGTGAAAATATTAATATGAGCTTTGCACACAGACAACCGAGGAGTTCCCATGCTCCTCTTTGATGGCGGCATCACCAACAACTAACATTTCCGTTGCCTTTATGGCCGAGGGATGAATTTCATTTACATTTGAGCTGCTTTCGCCTCTTATGTTTCAGCTGACAGTTCAACTGCTTTCATCTCTCCTACGGTGAATTCAACAATTTTGTGTTTTTTTTTTTTGTTTGTTTGTTTGTTTTTTTAACAAATACATACTGTACAAAGTGACAGCTCAAATTCCCACAGGACATAAATTGAATATTCACCCTACTTTCAACGGCGATTACGCTTCAGCTGTCACCTCGGCTCCTTTCATACCTTACACTCTTACTCTGACACTTGCCTTCGACCTTAAGTGACATCCCATACAATTTCACATGCAAAAGATTTTTCAGAAAATGTGCAAAGTTTGAAATAAGATAATTTCTTTCGATATTGAAGTTTGGCGATGAGATGAAAAGGGATAACTTGTTTATTAATCCATTAAGATCTAGGGCGCCATCTAAAACCCGAGGATTGTTTGAAAATGGCGTCCTAAAACCTGAGGGCTTTCTGAAAAACTTGATGTTCATTTGAACCAATTTGATTTTTTTTTTTTTGAGATTTGAGAGCTTAAACCTTCAGCTTTTCTTGTAAATTGCCATGGAAATTGGTTATGGCTGGAAAAACGAGCGCATTTGTCGACATCCTTTTTTATGTGGGTGAACAGTTGGGTAAAGGAACTGATTTTTGATAAGAGCCAAAGGTTTAAGCTCTCAGATGGTTTTTATTTTAGGTTTCTATCTGCTCCGGAGGCCGAGAAATAAAGGTTTTAGAGACAGCACTGCATCAGGTGAATTTTCTTCTTCTGACCAGTGGTTGGTGCTGGCTCTTACTCCTCATCCTCCTCCCCCTGTCCACCCTTGGCTTACTGGTCAGCAGGTCGACCTCTAAATCCGAATCCGAACCTGAATCTTCTGCGTGTTGGTCGGCGTTTTCAACCACTTTACTGCTTTATCCCGCATCAGGACCGCTCAGGGTTACAGCCATTGTGGTGGGCTAGAAGCAAGAATAAAAGACAAACGCATTTCCCTTAGTGGATTTATCCTTCCTCACTTTGAATGACGACTGTTGCATCCCGTCTTAAAGGGTTAAGGAGCTACATTCCCTTAAAAATGAGAGTGCGTTTTTATTTGGTTAAAATCGCTCGGGACTGTGGTCATAACGGATCCCGACGGTCCGGGGTGACGTCATGATTTTGCGACCAGCGTTGTATTAGCTGTTTTACGTTTTGCGTGTAACTGATAGACGTCAACCTGAACGTAACAGCAGAGCTGAGGCACGGCCCTCTTCGGGGCAAGTCGTCTGTGAGTCCTTGTTTTTATCACCCCATCCCTTCATAAACTCAGCTGTCTTTGTTTCACCTCGTCAGGTGAGCGTTCATCACATCTCTCTTGCTGCAGACTAACTACCAGTGTCACAGTGGATAAACTTATCACCCCATTGACTAAAGTTGGGAGCTGGTCATTCCCCTCCGAGCCATTCTAAATAGGGTGTAATAAATCTCCTCTTTTCCCTCAGTTATGTACTTAAATGTCCCTGCTGATAAATGTAGGCCTTCATCCATGCCCAGATGCATTCCTTTAGAAAGATGAATAGTTGTGAGGGGTGTTGAAAGAGGTGGAGAGGTGGGGAGGAATGAATAGGGAGGAAAGGCGAGAAAAGGCCATTTTCTAATGTAGATGGGTTTGACAGAGTATCTCCTGGCTGGAACAGCTAACGGTGAACGAAATGCATCAAGAGATGTTACATTAACCTGAGACGGGAGGAGGGAATGGGAGAAGGGGGAGAAAGAGAGAAAGAAATCCATTTCAATGTCCATTTGCCTTGTCTTGTCTTGGTATGGCACCTTGGTTTGGTTTCTCTTATTCTGTCAGCCGAGCTCGCTCTCACATTTCCCCCCCATTTTTTTTTTTTTTTTTTTTTCCCTTGACTCCATCTCTCACTCTCCTGATTCTTCCACTCTTACAACCTTTCCTCTATTCTAACACCTACTCTTACTTCTCTGTCTGATCCCCACTCAAGCACCTGCTCTCTGGTTTTCTTCTCCATCCTATT
Source organism: Rachycentron canadum (assembly GCA_038496675.1). NCBI lineage: Eukaryota > Metazoa > Chordata > Actinopteri > Carangiformes > Rachycentridae > Rachycentron > Rachycentron canadum. The sequence continues at coordinate 4,716,176 of CM076667.1, forward strand.
TCCATATCTTTTCATCTGGCCTTTTCTCCTTCCTCGTCTCCTCTCCTTCTTTTTTCCTAATTTTCTCTCATCTCCACAGTCCATTGTCTCTTTCTCCATCTTTTATTCCATCTAAGCTCTGTACGGTATTTTTTTTTTTATCTCCCATCACTGACATCACTGGGATGTAAATGAAGCCTCCTGATTTCCATATTTCAACCACTCAGCCTATTTACCATTTGTTTTGTCCTAGTAACAATAATCTATTGATTAAATGTTTGTTTTTATTACTTCGCGTTGACCTTTTAAAGAAGGAGACCTGACACAGATAGACACGATAGACATACAATTGTAACGGTTCGACACTGTGATGCAGCATCGACTTTTCTCTGTTTGTTATGTTGTATCACTCACTCACTCAGTCAGCTAGATTTTTCCCCCCTAAAAACAGTTTTGTGCATTTTTGAATAAAGATTATTCAGCCACAGCGACACCAGAGCGCATCTGAGCTGCTGACTCTTGCAAACAGAATAATGTAGCGGGAAAAAAAAGGTCAAATGTAGTAAAAAGATAAACCTTTGTATATATGTTTGCATGACATTTGTTTGTTAAAATATGGTACATTGATATCATTCTAAATATTTATCTGGAGGCAACGTTTTTAGACCCCTGCACTGGCATTTACGTGTTCAGATTGTCAGTGCGTCTGTTCCATTCTGGTAAACCTGATATCTCAGAGACGCCTTTGAGCAAATTTCTTAGGATAGGGCACCGGCTTTCACTTGGTTAAGCTATGACTTTGTGCTGTGGTGGTCAAAGGTCAAAGGTCAAGATCACTCCGACCTCACGGAAAGTGTTTTTTTTTTTTTTTTGGCCACAATTCATGAAATGATATGAATGTCTATGAGAATGAGAAAAAGATGATGAAGTCATACCACTTTATCTGCAAGGGGCCGCATGTCAACTTCACTGCGACATCATAATGTTCTGCAGAAACAGAGATCGCGAGCATATTTTCTCTGACTTAGCTGGACGGTGGAGACGTAAAACCGAGGTGTTCTTTCACAAGAGTCCAGGGCTTTCAAACTTTGTTAGGCTTAGGCAATAAAAGCACTTTGGAAAAGGCTAGACTGGGTTTTGGGTTAAATATTAATGAGCATGTGTCTGGAGTTACTTTTCTGCATTAAACCACATCATAACGTGTCCACAAACTTCACCAAGAGCCATTAAAAACTAATAATAATTTTGCAGTCACTATATATATATATATATAAACACACACACACACACACACACACACACTATTTTGGCATAATGTTTTTTGCATTTTGCTGACGTGTTCAGTGTCAACATTTTTGGAACTCTCCAGACATTAACAACTTTTCTTCTTAAATCTTCGTCTTGTCAGCCCAGCAGAATATATCTGGTAGTACAGCAAACTATCTCAACTGGTAAAACCAAATTGAAATCAAAATATGATGCAGGGCTTTTGGGTAAAATAACGATAAAACATTTTAGATTTTAATTATGCTCTAGTTTGTGCTTATTACCAAAACAAATTTATACATAATCAAATTGCCACATGGAGAACCAGGAGCCTCTGGGCTCCTGGGCAGTGGCACATTTTTCCCAGTTGGTAATCCAGGCTTGTCACCATTTCATTACATGATTGATATTATATTGTGTCGGCCTCAAAGCAAATATCAGTCAGGCTTACTTTTCTATTTTTATTTACCAGTGTCTGTATTCTATTGTAATTCTACATTATGAAGCGCACTTGATTTCACAGTGTGTGTGAGAGTTTTGGAAAGAACAAAACACCTAAGGACACAAATCCAGACTTTTAGAAAATGAAGCAAAAAAACCAGCACCTACTCAAACACATGTCCACCCCCAACACCAACACACACACAGAGCATGCTTCTTGTTGTGTTGTTGCCTCAGAGACTGCAGCAGCTGTCAGTGTGTTAGTGTGTGAGATAAAACCAGGAGGCTCAGTGATACAGCAGGGATCTGAAGTGCCAATTAATTAGGATGAAGGAAAAGAGTGTGTTAGCACGCTGGAAACCCTCAGCATCAGCGCAGATGTGGAAGGCAACAGTTCTTAAAAGTGTGGGGCTAGGACCAGCCGGGTCTTTTTTTTTTTTGTCTGTGTGCGTGTGTGTAGAGAGATGTGTATTTCTACCCTCCAGGGTCAAAGACTTCATTTGTCATCAGGATCTGTGGCTAAAATACTCATATGAACCCATGGAGAAAATCTATTCCTCATCTTAACACCTCCTCTGCTCAAAGTGTGTATTCTGACAGCATCTAGAAATTTAACAAACCTTAATGAGCACAGCTTTACCTGCACCAGTCGCATTAGTAACAGTAATTACACCAATGCTTATCATCGTGAGCGTGGTGGCAAAGCAGAGCATGAATCTCCCCGTTTACATTTGCTGTAATTTAGAACAATTGTTCGGCTCCACATTTAACTTTGACTTCATTTTAATGCAGCAGCAACATTCAGCACTAACCTGTTCTAACCAGTACAGTACCGCTGAGGCTTTGGCAATGTATTTGCCAAGCTTAATTTGAAAAATACCTGCCTACCAAGGGAATAAGACTGAAGACTGAGAGTGAAGAAGACTATTTGTGTTTCACCTGCTCGCAGCACTCATTTATGCAGAACAAATCCAGTGAGGGGAGAGTTTTAGCCTGAGCCAGTCCATAATACAGAGAGCGTTTTAAAAAGGTAATACAACAGCTTGTTCCCAAAGTCTACTGTTTTATTTTCTCCTTTTACCTCAAAGTTTTTTCATTTTTTTGTAGATTCAGTAAAATGTAAGCAGGGAAAGAAGGATTCATCTTCATAATATAGTGCATGACCTCATGTTGACTGTAACCGTTGTAATAATTCTGATCAGGACCAATTTTCACAAAGCATTTTGTCTTACCACTGACAGTTCTTCTAAGTCACACGAAAAAGTCTCTAACTAAAAGTTTTCTTCTAAATCCTCTTCACAAAGCTGCTGGGGCCAACTTTTACCAACTTATTAGTAAAAACTCTGAAGAAGTACGACTCAGTTGCTTTGGCATGCAAGAGCCACAGTGATTGGTTGATGAGAGACCAGTGCACAACACACGCACAACAGCTCACAACGGTAATAAATAAAAAAAAAAATAAAAAAAAAACAACTGATAAATAAATACAAATTGAATGATAATTATTATAAAAATTGGCTGCTGTGTTCAAAAGTACTGTATTCTCCGAAAATGAATTTATGCCATCAGGTCCATGTCGACCCGGAAGAGGTTTATCCACTGTTCCTCACCGAGTCACGTCCAACTGGACCAGGAAGCCAGTTTCCACGAAGATCCGTCAATCATGCGCAGAGTCACTTCTTGAACTGTACCAGCATGATCAAGTATGTGTGTGTTGATAGTACAGCTTTTTTTTTTTTTTTTTTTTTTCCATTTAAGTCCTTGTCTTCGGATGCTACATTTTTTTTCCGTGCCCTCCATCTGTGGCGCAGATCACACCGGGTAGGTGGACCGGTGGTGAACATCTGAAGGGAATCGCATTTATTGTCCCGTGACGCGGAGTCTACCTCGCACGCTTATTGTTCGGCTTAGGGACGGCTGGGAGATCTCCAAGTTGTCAGCACTGCAAAGTTGCAAGTTTTCACCCGTTCGGCAAGTTCGGAGCTGCTTTTAGCCTTAAGATGCTTTGTGAATGCAGGCCCTGATCTGCTTAGTAATCAAATGATAAAGCCTCAACTGTATATAAGCCCTCCGTACTGTATCTAAAAACAAATACGGTGTTAAAGTTTTCACAATAATGTCGATAATTAATAACAGAAAGGTAGGAGGAAGGTTGTCATTTAAAGCAGGGCCATATGTGCTATATATATATATATATATATATATATATATATATTATACACATCCACACACACACACACACACCTGTCTCTTATACACATCTTAGGAAGACAAGCACTGACGACATGATCACCAAGGATCGCCATAGTCCATGCTAACGC
>CM076667.1:4720358-4734672 GCA_038496675.1 Rachycentron canadum
CAACTGTATATAAGCCCTCCGTACTGTATCTAAAAACAAATACGGTGTTAAAGTTTTCACAATAATGTCGATAATTAATAACAGAAAGGTAGGAGGAAGGTTGTCATTTAAAGCAGGGCCATATGTGCTATATATATATATATATATATATATATATGCTGCACATTTATAACCAACATCAGATGCATGAAATGTTTTTTTTTTCATATTCCATTGCTGAACAAATCAAAACACTGTGACAGCAAAGGTTATATTGAAGCACATCTTCAAGAAACTGACCTCCGTCTTAAAAAAAAAAAACAAAACAAAAAAAAAAAAAACACCAACCTCCCCGTTACGTTACGAACCCAAACATCCTCTCTCCTGTTTCCTTTCTAATGCTACTGTAATAGGCAGAAGATTTGAAACTTGTGTCAGATCATTGATATCTTCATTAGCTCATCTTATTCAAAATTTTAACCGTGCATTAATGGTTAAGGATTAACCATGTCAAAAATAATTATCAACGCCTTTGTATCGGTTCCTATTACTTTACATTGTGGTGAAATAAACCTCAGACGGTCGTGTTGCTTTCCAGAAGCAGTTTCTGTCTCTCGTGAGTTTCGGTGTTTCTGTGCTCAACCTCGCAAGATGGGAGAAACTTAGTGTTGCCGAGTGCGTTTATGTAATATAAATAATAAATATAAAATATAAATCTTCCCTTTGCAGTTTCAGATTGACTAAAATCTGACAACGGTGTCCTCTGGATGTTCAGGTGTGAACTGATTTTAAAGGGGATCTGAGAGTTAATTTAAAAAAAAAAAAAAAAAAAAAAAAAAACTTTATAAGATCATCTCTATTTCAGTTGTTGTTCTGCAGCTTTACAAGCAGCAGTCAGTATTTAGTTGACTGTTTCTGCCCTCGGTTTGGCCTCTCAGGCTACATACAAGTGGCCCTAAACCTCTGATTGATGGAGGTTGTTGGAGCCATTCACAGCCTGAAGGGAAGGTCTGCAGACACTATTCAAGGCTGGAAACAGCACCTCTGAAAAAAAAAAATCCACTACTTTGATTTACAGGTGATATTTGTATATCTAACATTCAGCTATAAAAGACAAATAACTTTTTTTTTTTTTTTTTGAAGTTTTTGAACTTTCCTTTTTTTTTCCTCACTGGCATTATCATAGAAAACCTGATGATGATAGCCAGTTTCATCACAATGTGTTATTTTGTGATTACTGTTTTGTTTTGTGTGTGTGTTGTCAGTAAGCATGCGTGTTCTCATGTTGGAGGATTGCATGAGCTTGATCCCAAACAAGACAAATATCTTTCTGCTGCTGTCCTCGGTGTAAGCGGCCTCGGGTGGTGCCGACATGGCCAGCATACCCTCACCTCCGCTGCATATACACGGACACGCGCACGCACGCAACACACAAGGCTCGGTCCTCAGCCCCCACCCACCCACCCGGAGCAGCAGCCCAGTTCACAGTCAGGTTAATTGTGGGTGGTGAAGCGCTGGGAGGTGCGGAGCTAAGAGAGGAGTTTATTTGTATATTAAATTACCAGTTAGAAAGCAGCAGAAGAGGACGGAAGTAGAAGGTGGAGGCACACATGCTGCTCCGGTCTTTTCTGTCTTTTACAGTGGTGAAGTGGACCAAGGAGACTTCTGGAAAAAGTTGGAGCATATCTAATCGAGGCACGCGCACACAGTCCACACAACTGTCCACAGTAAATGTTCACCGCTGGTGTGCGAGAATTCCTCGCACACCAGAATTGTGGTCAAACAACAGGTTTGTTGTTGTCTGTTGGTTGCATTGTGGGAGAATGTAGGATCCAGTCTTTTAGGAGCTTGAGAAATACCAAGGAAAAGTCAGATTATTGCCACTGAATTTGTACTCAACCTTAAACGCAAACACAACATTGCAGGTTTTTGTTAGGGTTAGCCTTGGCTTGGCACACCGTCATGGTGGACAAAGAGTCCTCGTTCTGGGGGGAAAAAATACTTCAGTCGGTTTCGGTGACAAATCTAAGGGTTATTTTATCTAAAGTCTCAGTTTTTTGCGCACATCGTCCTCATGTTGTTGCCCTTCCCCCACAATCCAGCAGGGACACACTATACTTTTTGAATTTTTATTTCCAAAGACAAAGACTGTAATTACAGCAACTGAAAATGTTTGTCATTGTTGTTTTAAGATACAAAAGAAAAACACGAGCATATCATTACAATTTTATATATATATACCTACCCTTTAAAGCACTGATTTGAGATTGGTATTGATTGTTTAATCTCATTGTTAAAAAAAAAAAGAATATTAATATTGAATTATTCCCACAGTGGTTCAGTGTTTGAAAAGTCTTTTGATGGGGACAAGACCACAGAAATCTACTATTATAAAAGACATAAAATTAAATTATTAATGTTTTTAATTCCCAGCTTTCTAATGTATTTTATGGATCATAGCTTGTCTTGTTTCATGAATCTAGCTGGGACCATCTTTGACTGGTTTTTGTGGCCTGTGACTCAACTACAGAGATGCTGTCTCCTGTCATCAGAGTAATGCCTGAATAATGCTTCTTTTGTCAGTAAACTTAATGCTGACAGTGAGCGGGAGTTAGTGTCTTTTAGGCCTTTCTACCCCTACGTGTGTCTCCCAGCGTTCATCACACAATATTCCATTTAAAGGAATTACCTACTAGGGGGCCCTGGGAAAAAATGAACTGTGGGGCCTCTAATAGCCCCAATCCCTTACACTCTCTGCCATTTGCTGAAGATTTTCTTTATGGTAATTTGATGAAACTTATGAAATTTCCAACATATAAGCACAGAACTGAAACTAACTAATGTATTGACTGGATTTTGAACCATGGACCTTCGTGGTATTAGATATTAAAACAGGATCTTTGTCATTTAAGTCTCCATTCCAATGTTTAATTGAATTAGCACGAACCCGTTGGAACAGTAAGCCTGTATCTTTCAGGGCCCTTGTAGTTCTGGGGCCCCTGTGGCGTCGTCATCCCTCAGCACCCAGACTTACCTCCCCTTTTGGTGGCTTTTCAGCTCCAAGGTTTCATTTCATTTCCATCACTGTCCACTGTTCTTTTCAACAAATGCTACACAAGTGGGAAATAATATCGGATACTTTTTACTTTATATACGATACTTTTATTAATATAGTACTTAATAGTGGTTTCAGTGGCGGTGTACTAGTGAGTTTTTCGGGCAGCATTACTGTGCGTGTGTGTGTGTGTCATGGCAATGAAGCACCCATGAGTCACCCATTACTGTGGCTCCATGGCTTTATGGCTCCACACACAATACATGTCTGGTAGGACAATAATTGTTGGCTTGAATCTGCACATGCTAATTTTTGACAAGGCATCTTCTCATGGCACCTTCCAAAATTTTCATCACGAGATAGCTCGCCATCCCAGTAGGATCAGTCTTTCTTTCTCTCTCTCTCTCTCTCTCTCTCTCTCTCTCTCTCCCTCTCCCTCTCTCTGTCACTTTCTGTCTCCCTCTTCTCTATTTTACTGCTCTTGAAAAAACAGAAGCTTGACCTTTTCAAAATGACAGGGAGCCAGTCTATAAAACAAGGAGTGGAAGCAGTGACTTTCATCTAAACAGGCCCAGCCCGGCACCGCACGCTTCTCTCTCCATTAGGTGTTTGAGTTAAATTTACACATGTGGGCTCGCCGACATGAACACACACACGCAAACACACACGCAGTCGGAGCTCCGAGCGGCTGCTGCCGGCAGGTCGAGGTGGGCGAGACGCTCGGTCCAATCATAAGTGAATCAGTGTATTTTCTGTCCCTTGACTGCCTGTGACAGATTGAACCATTATGTATAGATGAACACTGTCTGCTTTTCTGTTCCCACTCTTCCTTCGTTTTCCCCATCTTTTATCTATTCTGCTCTGGTTTGTTTTTATTTCTACTGAAGTGTGAATTCATATCAGGCTTACTGCTGCAGGGCTGAATTTTGTTCTGTTCTGAAGCACAGTATCCACAGCTCTGATCACATGGGACCGACAGAACCCGAGGACATCCACTGATTTGTAAAAACTGTAACACTTGGTTATTTCAGTCCAGCTGACTGAATCTGCCATGTTTCTGAACAATGTGTACTGTCAAAAATCCAGTGTGACGAGAAATTGAATTAGTCTGGGGTTCTACAAATGTTCTCAACCTCTTCAAAATATCACACAAAAGCCCCACAAGCAACTAACTTCATAATTTTTCCATTTTTTTGTAATTGTTTTCCATATATGTAGTTTCATAGACAGACCCTTAAGATTATTGCATGTATTGCATCTTGTATTATGTTCACTGTATGGACCCTTTGTTGCTGCTCAAGTGAAATTGACCTGGGACATTTGGGCAATGCGGAGATTAGGTATTTACATAGAAAATACTTGAGCTATATTGACTTGAGTCTTTATCTTAATGCCAGGCAACATAGATAACACATATAATTGATGTTGTCGCAATCTGTCCCCTAAGGTAGACCCATTTCCTGTTTTATTTTGAAGTTTGTTCCCTGTGTGTCTGTTGGGCAGTTTATTTCTTTGCCTCCTTTATGCTTCCTCTATGTATTTAAGTCTCTGTCTTCCCCTCAGCCTTGTGCCCTTGTCCCCTGAGTATCTTCTTGTTTCGCTACCTGGGTTCGGATCACTTCCTGCCTGCCAGAATGTAAACTTGGAAATGAATGTACCTAGTTTCACTTGTGTATCCTGGGTCCAGAAATCCTGAATCGTCGCAGTATGAGCTGATCAGCTGTGGACTGAGCAGAAAAAGACACTCTTAGTTCCATATGCTATAACTACCCTTGTATGTTTTTATGATGAATAGAAGAGAAGGGATGCTCATTGAGAACACATAGAGGCTGACTAACTGGAAAAAGGAGTGGCAAAGTCTTTAGGCAGGTGGACCTATCCTTTCCAGGTGGCTAGCATTCCACCTCCTTGGGAGCCGGCCTCAAGCCTCGTGCTTCCCATTCAGCTAGCAATCGGGCCGACTAGCAACCTCCTTCCCAACGTCAGTCCAAGCCTGCTAGCGACCAGCATGCTAACCACCTGCATGTTATCCTCCAGAGTTAGCAGACTCTTAGTATCCCACTTATAACTAACTAAATCCCTGCATAAAGCCCAAACGGTGACGCTGAGGATCTCTCAGAGAAAGTTAGATCTAGGACAACCGGACTTGGTTGTACCTCTGGTGGGGTGAAACGTCTTCAAGAATCTAGTCCACGTGCCCTAGATTTAACTTTGGAGAACTAATGATCTGGAGTCACTGGGGATCCTTCACATGCAGCCAGCTGCTGTAGCCACAGCCTTGGCTAATCTCACAGTTTTCTAGCAGCGAGCCCCCATTTTTCAGGTCTGTTTCCACGTTGGCTGATGTCCTTTTTGATTCAGACCTTGAGGACTATACGCAGTCCCCTCACTGATGACCTTTAATATCACCCAGAGATTTCTAAGGATTGGAGCCCCTAGGAAGAAACGAGGGTCGTGTTGATCCTTCAAGCTGACCAGCTTTTCTGTCCCCCCGTTTTTCTCAACAATACATCCGTTTGGATTTCGCGTTCCTGTTTCTGAGTATCTCCCTATTCTATTGCCCGAGGTTATATCACATTATATTTTGTTTCCAGCTTTCCACACTTTTAAGTCTCGGGCTCGCGCTTTGTGATTGAAACATTTCTGCATCTAGGTCCAGAAATCAGAAGAAGATTGCAGGAGAAACACTGAATTGAAACAATGCTTTCATTGGTCTTTGAAATGACATTGCAAATTCATTTTTCACCTTGATCTTATTAAATCAAAACCAAATACAGGTGATGGAAACATCATTAAGTGATATTCTTGAGAGATGATGAGATGCATCTCTGAAAGAAATTAGCAAAATGCCGACTGTTTAAACCATCTGCGTCTCAGTCTCTTCAAAGGCCTCTGACCATATAAGCTTTTGCTCATATTGCTGATGGAGGATTTTAGTTTACGTGAAGTGTACACTAGATTATTTAACTTTGGTTCCTTTCCCCAACGTGGAGGTGTGAGAGATACAGTGTAAAGAAATGTAAAATGTTTAGAAGGATGAGAAATAACACCGTTGAGGTTCCCACACCGGAGGCTAGAGAGGGTTGAAAACCAGGAGCGGACACTTCATGGTGCTTTGATCGTATCAGTATAGCAGCATCATGTGAGTGGACGTGTGTGTTTTTTTTTTTCTGTTGTTCTGCATGTACGCGCGTCACATTGACCTGAGCATTGTGTGTGGTATACTGTTGCATGTGTACTCAATAATTTTTTTTTTTCTTTTACATGTTCTTCAGGTGGAGTTCCATGTTGACCCAAACACTGTGAGGGTAATTAACTCCAACTCTACAAAACATTCATCTTCAACATCACACAAGCAGAGGTCAAGTCTTATAAAATCAAATTCTCATCTGGTAAAAACTAAAGTCGAGGGCCAGAAACTCAGATAACAAATGCAGTGAAATGCATGGTTGCCTACTGCTTAAAAGAGGAGCGCGCAATAAATAATCAGTAACAGCTAACAAATAAATACAAATCATTAATATTTTAATTTTTCAACATTTTAAGAAGGACACTTGTGCACAAGATTCTTTCCTCACAGTGCAACTCCTTATTTATTTTTTTTTTTTTCTACCGAAAATACACAGAGAATTATGGATAGAATATTATACATTTAATATTCAGCATTAGCCCATCTGTTAAAACAGGATTGGAAATAACCTGACTATAAAACTAATTAAAAGGTTGCTTTTCCTTCCGTCAGGCGGGTACAATGGGTTGTCGAATTACATAAAAAGATAACGATACTGTCCTTCATTTCTTGCTTTTTTTTTTTTTTTTTTTTATCCCTAGTTTTGTTATCGCCAGTACAAACATTGGTGAAAACGCAGCTGAATCACTTGTTATCACAGTGTCTCGTTGTCGGTCTACTTTGCCTTTTATATCACAAGGTGGACAGTTGTATGTAATGTGAGGTATCAGACGCAGAATGACAGACTGTCAAGTCTTGATCTAGGGGGCGTTTTAAAGATGGTGTGATTGCTGTTTGGGGGCCTGTGACGGCAATGACTTGGTAGGGTTGAGCTTCGTGTCAGTTTTCTTTTTTGTGGTGATTTCAGTCTATTATATTGCCCGTGTGAAAATGCCATTCAAATATGTTTGTTTGGTAGTTCGTTAATTATATGAGGTCTCTTTATGACCCCGGTCCTATGTGAGGAGGACTGAGGAGAGTGTTTGGAGCTTCATTAATGAACCAGGAACACAGTTTCCCAGAAGAAATAAAACAAAACTTAGAGAAATGGCATTTTTCAATTAATTTTGTTTTGCTGTTTGTTGTCTGCAAACTTATTACATTCTCAGTAGTGTTTGGCCACTTGGGGGCAGCCCTAATAACTGTAAACAAAAGATATGATAATCTTATGCAGTTGACATGCCTATATTAGCGAACAGTTGCCTATTTCTGTCTCATAAAACATGAGCCAGTTCAACGACAGCAGAATCCTGCTCCCTGCCATGTGCCAGTTAAAAATAATGTACACTTTTGCTGCTTTAACCAAATAAGTTCAACAATATATTCATGCTTTTTTTTTTTTTTTTCCCAAACACTGTTCTGATCCACTTTGCTTCATCACCCTTCAAGCCTGTCAGGTTGTTGCATATGGTGTGCCCGCAAATGCTTTCCAGTAAAAGCCCCATTAAGAAATGGAGCGTTTCTGTCAACTGAAATGCTCCAGGGTTTTAAATCTGAAACTGTTACAGGAAGTGCTAAGTTTCTATTAATAACCTAAAGCCGTAAGTCTGATATAGCAAATGGAAGCTTCTTACCAAAATGACCTGCTCTAATAAAGGCCTGTCATGGTGTGCAGTTGACATACATAAAGGCCTATGTGAGAACATTTTTTTTAACCATCAGTAGACACAGAGCAACACTGGCATTCATTTTGAGATGTGTTTGGGTATGTCTGATGAATCCAGACTAATATTCACACATTTCAGCTTGGTATTTGGTCTCCACCAACTCCTGAGAGAAATGTCTGGCATTTTAGCTGCTGAATGCTCCGCTATGTTCACCAGCTGGTTTCAATTGCGACGACTTTATATTTACTATTCATGTCATGAGGAAATTTTAATTTTCGACTTAATTTAAGCTGCACATATGTTGGTACTGTAAACTCTTCAGTATCCCTGTTCCATCAAAACAGCTGATATTGCTGTAAAGTACTATCTTCATGAGTGCCAGCGGCTCAGTGGTTAGAAATGAAATCGGCTTTGTCAACTGCCGAGGACTAGATTTGTCTTTCAGCGTAATGATACTTTTAACATAAAGTGGGGACAGCAGGAACAGGGTGGGGGCACAGTGCTAAGTATGGGCAGCGTGGCAGTAACCGTTGACCTTGTCAGTGATCTTGCTCGACGGGCTCGTAGACTTTACCCAAGTCGGTCTTCACACAAGGTGGACTGCCCACGAGGGCTGACACTTCTCGCGGCGGTCTCTAATGAAATAACCTGATCTAAATTGAATGTAGCTGTTCACGCATCTGGATTGATTGTGCGCAGCTGAGTTGCCACCTCTGCATTAGCAGCACAAAAGTTTTTTGTTTTTTTTTGTTTTTTTTTTGTGGGGGGGGGGCTTGTTCACGCTCGCCTCGCCCGCTGCCCTAAATTCGCAATGATAAGCCTAAAATTGCAGAAATAATGCACAGTTAATGTGCTTTTCAAGCAGTAGCGAGGACACACTACACAGGAATATCTGAATATAATAAGAAGTAGCATTTCTGTTGCAACTGCAGCCTCCAAGCCCTGTAGGCTTGTCTGGCTTTTTGGAGAGCAGAGTAAGTGTTTGTGCTCTTTCTCAATTATTCATATGCCCTCTGAATTAGCAGAACATAATCTAGGTGGCAGTTATGTTACCATCCCAATGTAAATGGTCCAGCACTTTTGGAAAGTAAAATTGCAGATCAGAAAAAAAACAAAAAAAACAAAACAACAAACCAAAATACAAAATAATGTGCTGAAAGAGGCCAAAAAGCTCTGAAGGGCGGAGGAGAACTGCAGAGTGGGTGATAATTCTGTCTGCGTTGGTCATTATGAGCGACTCCTGTCACATTCAATCATCAGATGCATTGTTACTGTAAACGTTTTGATTGCAGCAGCTTTAACGGAATGTATCAAACGTGGTTTACTCGTCACAGAAGAGGTAGTCTTAGACTTAGACTTAGAATCATTGTGCTTGTATCGAGACCAAAACCTGGCAATCTGCACTACAGTCAGTACAGTCACAAATCCAGCCTTTATTCTAAGATAGGCTAACTGCATCCTGACTACAGACTTGTATTTAAGACAGACATGACCTTGATGCCTCATCCTCAAATAATCATTTTGATGTTTGCCTTCATGTCAAGTAATAGATTTGAAAGTAAGGTGGTCAGCCACGCAATCTAATCAAGAAGCTGCATGGGCCATCTCCTACCTTAATGCGTTATGGGCAGATCTGGATGGATTTAAAAGCAAATGGAGGCCTCTGGTGTTTGTAAGAGCCGCCCCAGGGGGAGAACCAGGGTGTGTTTTGTGTCAAGAGGTGAGTGAACTCTCACAGGAACTGTGACCCAGGAAATGTGAACCCGGCCTGGACGAGTCGCAACCTCCTCAGTATGTTCTATGATATGACCAGAGTCCGTTTACCGCTGTTGTTTGCTGACTTTCCATTATCATATAATTCAAGTGTAACTCACAGGGTTAAAAAAAAAAAAAAAAAATCAGGCTGGATTATCAAATACCTGTAGAGATGATACAGGTATTAATGATTAACATGTAATCTGTATTTACAGGGTTTTATGAAGCTGATATTGGTCCCTCAAGGAAACTAAAATAAAAAGCAGAGTATCTTTATGAATCTTTATTGGAAAAATAAGGCATATTCATGCAGTTGTCAAGATGCATGCAACTTTTATCATTATCATTAATAAATGCATCGAGACAATCAATCATTTAAGTTTATAATACAATGGAGACTTAGCGTGTTTTGCAGTAGAAGATAAAAAAAAGGTACATTAATACAAGGAAATTAAATAACGTCTCTAATTTGAAATATAGTGGATGTTGAAGTAGATCAAACGAAAGAAAGTAAATCTAATTAACTTTATGAATATACCTTTGATAGTTTAGATAACTGTATACTGCATCACGCCAGCCAATAAATGGACTAATGATTTGTACAAAAGACGATTATTTTTTCAGTATGGTTGGTCCAATAGTTTGAAGAATTTTCATTTTGTAGTTTGAGTGACGAAGCTACTGTTGTATTTACATAAAGGGACATTAAATGAATAGGCAGTTTTTGTATGCACATATTCTGTCCTTTTTAAAAAGCAGAATTATTATATGTATATTATTTTGTATTCATCGCCTTGATATTAGAGTTAACTTACTGAGGGAGTGGTGCTTTAAAAAAAAAAACAAAAAAAACATTAAAAACCAGTGTGTTGTGTCTTCTCCACTTTGAAACAACATCCATTATTCAGCTCAAGGTTTTTGAGGCATTTGATCAGAACTAACAGGCTTGATAAGTGAGCCATGAGACAATGCCTGCAGCAGATGATAAGAATATTTAAAGGTAGGCTTTCACCCTAAGCGGCACCTCCACTCTACAGTCAGTTGATTAAGGGATGCCCTTTGCAGGAACCTAAAGATGGTGTGTGTATATAGTCCCACACCTCATATTGCAGCCTCCCACACCTCAGAAAGTCCTCTCCCTGATTCACACTGATTAGATTAGACAGGCTATCCCTGAGTGATCCTTTAATTCCCTCACACCCAAAGACAACAGCATCTACGTGTGCTGAAAAGGTCAAAAGACTGAGGGCCTTATGATACCAAAAACCTCCTAAGCTTTAATATCCTCCCTCTCCCAACTAATGAAAATACAGAAAATACGAGCTACAGACGAGATACGTGTTCTTCTTCAAACACTATCATTTAGCAACCCTGAGTCTGAACGTACTGACTTTGTTACTGGCGTCTTTAATTAGCACTTTTTCCCCCTATTTTCTCTGTAATCCTGTCAGAAGCCTGCCCTACCTTTAATTGTCTGTCATATAGACAGCCGGTTCATTTTCATTTTCGACATGCGACTGACACAAGGTGGCACAACTGAAGCGATTGTCTTCATTAAATTCAAGGCTTGCAACAGAATAGGTGTTGCTTGTTGACCCATTACTCAATTCCTGATTAGTATGATTTTATATATATATATATTTTTTTTTTTTTGTTTGTTTGTTTTTTTCACCTTGGGTAGTTTATCACTTACCTCGGAGCCATTGAGGATTATTCACTGGACTTGAGCTGCTGAAATGTCAACAAAAACTGAAAAATCTGGGTGTTTCAAAACGTTTGATCTGCAGCAAATACACATTATAAGGTAATAATGGTAAACGGTAATAATTTTGTTGCTTTATATATGCTACCCGAGCCATGGGCCTTGTGGATTTGAATATTCTCCCTAAGCCTGTGGGGGTTCCCTCCAGGTACTCCGGCTTCCTCCCACAATCCAAAGACACAAATGTTTAGTTTATTTTTTCTTAATTTGCTTGTAGATGTGAGCGTGAGTGGCTGTTTGTCTCCGTATGTCTCTGTATGTTGGCGAGCCGTCCGGGGTGCACTCCTCACCCAGCGTCAGCTGGGATTGGCTCCATAACAATGGCGCTCATATGAGGATACAATGTTTCAGTGCAGAACAGCAAACAAGTACAAAGGCAGCCAAGTGTAAGTAACGTGGGAGGGAGCCCGTTGTGAGCCGATGGACAGTTGTAAAGTATGCATTTTACTACAGTATGGCCACGATCCCAAGGACTAGTGTGCATGTAAAGATGGGCGGACACTACAGGACTGAGCCAAGTGCTAACCCACCAGAATGCCACCCACTGCTTTGTGAATATCCGTTTTAAAGTCTCAAGTTTGTAATGTGGTCGTCGCCATATTGCGTTTTTTGAAACTAGAAGAAACCTTATTGGGAGGAGAGGGTGAAGCTAAGGAGTGAATGAGTGAGTTAGGGGTGGATCTGACCTGCTTTATAGAAATGTTTCTTATCTGAACTTTACTTACATTGTCACTGGACCTACCTGACAGGGTCCGTGCTCTCTTTCAGTGTGAGCTCCACGCAGTCGATCTCAGTCTCTGTCAATCTGCACATTGTGTCGCAGGTTCTGATCGTGCAGAAATGTTGATTTGAAACATGTAGTTTGTTTCAGCACAAGGTGCCAGGTTATTAAAAAACAGTGTTCGTCCAGCTTTGAGGCTGAAGTAATGAATGTCAGGACACAAACCTGGAATATAAATATATTTGAAGTTAAAAAATAGTTTTTGATTATGAAGGGGGGGGGGGACTCTAAGAAATACGTCATGTGCAGATGTTCAATATGTCACCAACAAAAACACAATGAAAGAAGCGACACTATTTGCCAGTGAACTTCTGTGCGCGTGTGTACAGATGTGAGCGGCGCGAAGGCTCAGTGTACACATTTGTTAGTTAGTTCGTCAGCCTGTCTTTTTAATTAGCCTGGCGTTTATCACAGCCCTGTGATTGCTTTTGTAATGATGTCACTGGTGCATAATGAGTAAGGAGGCGTCACGCTGCGAACATGACAGGCGCTCGGCTTCTCTCTCCGTGGACACATTTGACGGGTGGAGGACAGAGGGAGGGAGAGAGGGAGGGGAAGGAAAGAAAACACCAGCAGGGAGAAAAAAAAAAAAAAAAATGTAAATAGAACAGAGGGGCGTTATTAGAAATGCCAGGGGGCCTGCAGTCGCCAACATTCAGCTGTCACAAGTTGAAATGTTTTGGGAGCGATGTCTCTGTTCACCTCCTCTCGCAGCGCCGTTGTCTGGCATCGGAGCCGGTTTTGTCTGTTCGGAGCTCGCAGATAACCTTGTCGAGGAGCTCATAAATAACGCCGCTGTGTGCAAACGTAACCTTGTTCGCGTTCCAGGAATTAGGTATGACAATGCTCGCTGATTCGCTGCCAAGAAATTACACAAAAGGTTCCTTGGCGCTTTTTTTTTTTTTTTTTTTTTTTTTTATAATGACGAGGTCTATATCATGGCACGCATGATCGCACGGGCAAAATGCACACGGGGCGCAGCCACTGAAACGGAGCCTGAAAACGACACCTTCACTGGCACAGCGTGTGTGGAGAGCTGTGTGTGACAGAGACGGGGGTGGGGGGTGGGTGGTGGTGGTGCCCATTTCAGTTAATGAATCTGAGAGCCAGAGTCAGGAAAGTAGCTCTAGCCTGTTGCGTGCAGGTAATAGAAATGATGCATAATGGAGGCCTCGGCCTAAACGGAAACCTGTCATGTGGTGACCTTTCACCTTTTGGTTGTATTAACCTCCTGTCCGCTGCTGCATGGATGGTCATTTTACCGTGAAACAGGACGCTCCTATGTCCATGGCCACTGTTTAAAAGTATATATATATTATACCACTGGTGCTAATGTCATTTTTTTTTTTTTTTTTTTTGGGGGGGGGGTCTATCTATCTTTTATTTTGTCCTGTATATTGTTTCTGAAGCTCTTAAGTAGTTGCTAAAATCAGTCCAATAAAGTCTGACTGATTTCTCTCATCCATCACCTTGATATCAATATGGATGACACTCTCAAAATCCTAGGCTATAGCTTTAGGGTGTTGACGCTGACGGTGATGTCAATTATAGATGTGTTGATTATCTCTGCTTTAATGGGCTGTTTTGATTGGTTGTTGGTGCCAGACTCCATGGCCAAAACAGTATGTTGCTTTTCTTACGGTTAGTTTGATGCCTGACTAGGGGTCCATAACTGAGGTGTTGTTTTGTCAATAAACCTTGTGCTGTCATTGTGTATTTACTGCTTGTTTAAGATGCTACCGTTGGCATGAGGAAAAACTGGCACTGTACCCACCCGCACGCACACACACACACACACACACACACACACACACACACCGTTGCAATATACTCTGGCTCTTCTCTACCAAATGTATCAAGACTGACAGCTGCTCGCATAAGCCTTCCACACTGCCGCCCCTCGAAATGTGTTTACGTGAACTTTGCTTGTCTAGCCGAGATATGTGTGCATATGTTCAGCCTGCCGTGTGCTAGCCCCCCCCACCCCCCTTCCCCTACTCCTCCCACCTCCCCTGTCCCTCACTCCCCATCTTATCCAAAGCCAGCCGTTCTCTTCCTCTTGACATTTGTAGATGCCAGATAGCTGTCTAATATACTGTTGCAGCTATTGGCTTACGGGGTGGGGGGGTTGGGGGTGGTATGTGGA